>JAHZNG010003184.1:0-16386 GCA_027744375.1 Orchesellides sinensis
GAGGGTTTTTAATATTTTTGTGTTTCAAGTTAAGTCAGAGTCTAAACTCAACAAATGAAGTGTTCCTTGGAATTGAAATTTTTCTAATTTCTAATTGAACTAAATTAAGTATTAAGTGGTGTAACTTTCGAAACTTAATCATTATCATATTTTTTTGTATTTCCTTGTAGTAAAACCCGTGATTAAATCAACCAGTATCGACTCTACTGCTCCAGAAGGCCAAGTTGATAATGTAATTGTAGACATCAAATCAGAAACCGTTGAAGTTGCAAAGCAACATGGTGAAGATACCTCAAGCCAGGATAGTGGTGTAGGTTCTCTTTCCGACAAACCCGACAATGTTGGCTCAAATGAATCTACCATTTGCGTTTTGCAAGGGATTCCAAAAGAGGATCTTCCGGTTTCTGATACACAGGCTGTTGCATGGAAAGGGAAATTGCGTTCTACCTTATGCAAATGTGCAAGCTGTGTGGTAAAAATATTATGTTTTGTTAATCTCGTTCACAAGACCAAAAAAGCTTATTTGGAATATATTAAATACGTATTAAAACTTTAATTCTTTGGTAGGAAATGTATGGGCGCATGAAGATACAATTTCTTTTGGATGCTGAAGATACCATTGAGCATTATGAAGCTTTAGGTAAAAAGTATTGTGAGGCTGTACAGCAGTCTGCAGAGGCGTCTATTAACAACCAAGTTAATAGTCTGGGAAGAGTCGGACAGATTGAATTTCTGCATGGTATGAGAAAGCAGAAATATTTAAACCTAATTAACTTACCTATATACGCATAATTTAACACGGTTTATTTTATTTGTCATGTGATATTCATACTATGATATTTGTATATTTATTTTGCAGGATATAATCAGTTCAAAGAGCAACTTGCTGAATTCTTTAAAGGGCATGCCGAAAGTGGAAAGGTGGTTCAGAAAGAAGATGTAAATAACTTCTTTGCAAAAGTGAATGGAGAACTTGCTGCAAAGCGCAGGCGCTTGGAATAGTAATGCAAGAATGGAAATGTTTGAGCTATTAAAATTAAATTTCAGTTCTAGAATGCGTAAATTATTTCTGTGAATGCATGCCATTTTCTGTAAATCAATATTAAGCTATTTAGCGAAATATGTGTGTAAGGTTTTTGAGATCTGCCATTTCGTATTATATTTGTAGAGTAAATCAGTAATGGTTTTGGTTTCATAATATTAATTTTTCACTTTATTATTTTCGATTGGTGTATCATTACATGTATAGTAAAGTCCATTTTGTAAGCTAATTCATTTCAGTTGTACAAGTAAAATATATAGTAATGGCTTAAAAAGTGGTCTTCAATTTTGTTAATTAAATTAAGCAATTGTGTAGTTTACAAGGGAAATCATTGTATAATAGTGACATTTAAAGGTAAAACAAAATCCTAAACTTCATATTCTTCTGCTTGTTGATCGCCAAGTGCGCCAGGGTCTGTACTACTATGGTTGTAAAACATATCAGTTGGATTGGTTTCCCCTTCTCCTTCCCCTGTGATCTCGTCGTATTGAAACTCCCCTGCATCCACCACAGATATTTTAGCGCGCCTAGGTGGTGGCAGAATCATGAATGGGACGTCCCAGTTTTTCTTTCCAGTACCAATGTAAAGCCAGCCGTATCGTGGGGTATTTAGCTGATGAAACGCAACAAAACCAGGCCAATAAAGCGACCGCAAGGTGGAAACCGTTTCAAGACGATCTATCTGAATACTCCAACACCCTGTCATTGAAAGTTTGAGTTTACTACAGCTAATAAATACATGCATAAAATCATAGTTCCTAGAGATCCGTTAATCAAAAATTTACCCAAGGGCAAATCGCATGCTATGGAATCCAAAAAATCCAAGCTTAGGTTGTAGTCTGCCCGGATGACAATGCTTCGATCCCATGGATTCTCAGGACGACGGACATGATAGTAGCTGTGGAACTGAGATGCTTCCAGCTTTGACAAACCTGCGATTAAAATAATTTTTCAGATTCTTTTGAAACTTGAAACTTCTCAGATTCATTTCATTGCAGTCTAACAGCAGTTGAAGCAGGTGCTTTTTGAGTTAGTTTAGTATTACCTTCAAAAGTTTTGTTTTCGTAAACTAATCCATTGGCGTTTTTGATTAAAGCTGCGCGTGGAACAATAGCGCATTCATTCATGATTGAAAGAACAGTGGCCGATAAACGTTCCTCTTCCTTGATAGTTACCTATACATATTTAAATACAATAAAATATGTATTTTTTCAAATGTGTGTAACAAACTTGCAAATTGCAGCTTAGTGTTCATAAACATAAACTTGAACTAATAACTTGACATTGCCCTAGACATAAGCTAAGTGGAGGAATTTTAAGATTTATGACATATAGGAATGATGTAATGTGATACGCGATATCCATTCCTATGAGCAGATTTAGATATCACCCTAATTCAATAGTGGAATGGCTACCCGGTCAAATTAAGAAATTATTTATAACTGCCCTAACTCAAATGTCAAACTGGCACGGCATGCCTTCATGGAAATCACCAATCACATTTATACGCTCAAGAACGCATTATAATATAATGCAATTTATAATTAAGCTTAATGTTTCACCCAATCCTCTCCCTCATTGATTTCATCAGCATTATCCGGGCAAATATCGGTTTCACTGTCTGCAGTAGGGTCTCCAACGAAATGACCTCGACATGCCAAGCCCAACTCAAGTGTATCATCACCAAGCTTTGGAAGCATTACCCAATCCATGCCCAGATTAATGCTGCAAAGGGATTTATCAAATTAGTCTGTGTAGACATCTTTTATGTATGTCATGTAAAGAGCCGATATGAGATTCCGTACAATGAATATACTGCGAAAGCATTGATTTTTAGGAAGTTGGGTAATGGCGATGTAGTAACAACCTGTAAAAATATGTCCTATCCTTGAGATAGTCATTCCCAATTCCACATACAAGCCAGTAGTCGTTCTCTGTTCCAAGAATCTTTCCAATAAAATGCATTTGCTGGAATTGATTTTCCTGCTGAAGAACTGTCAGAGCAGATTGAGTGGCCAACCGTTGTTCCACAGAGAATACAGTTCCGGTCGAGGCCAAATAGTCCATGGCAAAATTGAGGCTTCGCCAATCCATTTTTGCACGTGTATTTAGGCTCTTTTGTCAGAGAGGAAGTAACAGTCGCTTTTGTAATACGGCTTTTTGTTAGCTACGAGAGGAAAGGAAGTGAAAGCTGGGAAAATAGCAAACACTTTTTCTGTGGCAAAACAATGAAAAAATAGAGAAAGCAAAATGCTCTGGCGATTCTTTACAAAGTACAAACGTGTACGTACATAAGTAGTTTACCGACCTTTTCAGGACGCTAGTATTTTTATCAAATAAAACAAAAATGCAAATCTCACAAATGACGATCTGATTTATGAATTTCGCTTCAGCCTCAATACGAGGTCAAGATTAGAAATCTTATTGCATATGTAGGTACTTAAGTCAAGTTCAGTAACCTTTGGAAACTACATCAAGATAACGAACTGAAGCCTATAGTCGGTCTTTTACATCGAATCGAAGTCACTGACAAGCCGAACTCCCGGTACCAACCAGTATTGATTGAATGCATAATACAAATGTGCGAAGTTATATGTACAAAATTTACTTGAAATCAAGGAACCGAACAGATCATAGTGTCACAGTTAGGAAAGAACGTAAGATGTAATTGCAATGCTATTTCCGAAGCCATTGTAGTACTGTAGTTTAGGGTGACTAATGTTCCACCTGGACTGAAAAATCGGGCAGGGGTAGGCTTGGGCTGGGCTGACCCCAGTAAGCCCTTGCTTGTAGCTATATGGTCTTAGAGGATTCGAATCATGATTCCGGGACTAAGGAAGATAAAAATACATTTTTGGCTAGTTTTGATATTTGTCGTACCTGGTACAAATTCATAAGATAATTGACCAATGATAATATTCAAAAACTTACAATACAAACCGGCTTTTCTTTGATTCGCCCATTCTTAAGCTTTTGTTGCTGGTTTTATTTATCCTAAGATTATTTAATAATATTTTACATAGCTTTTGGATATCCTATCTCAATCTCGCATTACACATAACATATACAATATTGATTTTACCAATAAAAAGTATAAGGAAGCGTCATGTCAAGCCTCGATAATGTTTATCTACATTTTTAGGCATATTACGAACATGTTGTTTTTAACAAAGCAACTCCTTGTTGTCCAAAAAAGTTCAAGTGTTTTGACTTTGTTTAATCCTTCGGTCTCTCTCTAGTCTCTGCATTACTTTATTTGAAAACAATATATATTTGCATTAACTCTTTAGCTCACATTCATAACAATCATGTTTCACAGTCCGTAACTAGCAACTTATGTTGTTTGTGCCTGAGAAAGTGTCCAAAAAGACTGTATTAGTATTTATTACATATTATACTCTTTTCTACTCTCTACCATTCTGCTTAACATTGTTTTTTGGACGATGATCTTTGCTGCGAGTGTTTTTTAGCATCCTACGCAACTTACACACTTCTTTTTTTGCTTCTTGGCATCTATAAATTAAGCATGAGCTAAAACGTATCGCAATGATCGCCTATACACACGCAAAAGGATTAAACCCAAGCCCACATAGTACAACTATAAAAGTTGATACAGTAAGTTAACATGACGAGAGTTAATATAGATTTGTCTGCGAGTTGATGATTCAGATATCAGAGAGGTTTTGGATACGCATCAAATAAAAACATGTACATTTGCATCTGTATGTACTATGAAAATTGCACTTTTCTTAATACTCTTTTTGAATATGAATCTACGCAGTAAGGAAAGTTTTTTAAAACTTCTACGCTCACGAACATGCTTCCAAAAAAGGTGATTCCGGATTGCTGTTTTTATTCCTGGGGCAATAAACTGTAACTGCCCGAGAAAAATAACAAATCAAATTAGTCTTCTCATCCCACCTACTACAAATTGTCATGTCATACCCTAAACAATAATATTCATCCCAAACCCTATGTGTATGTATGTGTGTTATGGCCATATCCAATAAATGTTGTGACTATCATCGCTACATCATGAAACAAAACTTTATTCGGAGACAGTATATCATAATACGTAATTGCATCTGCTATTATTTGACGAGGAAATGGACAAATCGGAGCTTATTATAATAACAGCAATTTAAGCTTTATCAGTGAGTCTGGAGCTCATTCTATGAGCCAGTCCAACCTAAACCAAATTACCACTTATCAATCGCTGCGCCCTGGTTTGCGATAAACTAACGTTTAAGCGAAAAACAATTTGAGCAAACAGAGGAAGTTGAACAAATACACAATTGATAAAAACAACATCTAATCGGTTTAGCAAACATTATCGTCGTACACGGTACATGACATAAAAGATAGAAGTATAAAGGAAGGATGCAAAACATCCGTAAAGAGTAAAGGTAATATGTGATAAAGGTGGACAAATTGGAAAGCTATCTTGTAAATTGGAATCTAACTTATCTGTTTGTTATTTCTGCTAATTTAACACAGACAATCTGGCCTTAAAAACTTTCTCAGTCTCATTGGTCCCCTTGTTTAGTACACCTTTTATATAATCTCGTTGATTCATATAATACCTTAGACATTTGTAAAAATTATATTAACATAACATGGTCTAAATTCATAATGACATATGTACATAAGATGTAGCAAACAACATAATTTGTATGCCTCATTCCATTTCCCATAGATCTAAACTAAACACCCTCGCCGCTCCGGTCACCCTTTCCTTCACACCGAAACCTTAAAAACAACTCCAGCCACTATGGCTTCAAATGTTTTGTCAAGTAGAAACAAAACAATTGGCACATTAGCAAAGATAATCTTATATCTGTAAAAAACGTGTTGAGGCGCAACTAACTCTCTTCTCAACAAAAACAACATTTTGCAAAGGTATGCATTACATTCACTAATCTGCATAACTTGCGTATTGCGTTTCGTTCTTTTCATGCACCCAATTGCCACTATTTAGTTTGCTGGGAAAAGGAGAAAAGGAGGTCAGCAGTCAGTACTGCAACATGATATACATAAAGGAATGAAAAGTAATCAAACTGGTTTATTTTTACACTGATAGCATACCTCCATTCACTTGAGCATTCAAAATTAATAGGTTACAATGTATTATGTAGTACACATTACGCATATGTACATATAGATCTTTTTTCTTTTGTAGAAGAGTTCTCTGCAAAAAAACCACAATACATTCTTTTGTAGGCATGTTTTATGTAAGGCTTGATAAGACGAAATAAATTCAAGAGAGAAAAACAGACTCAACATGATGCATGTTTAACCGACTAAAGTTTGGAAATAACGAAATAAGTTTATCCTTTTTTTTGGAAAGTTTTTTTTTTGGTGAAAGTCGTCCCGAAAGTATAAATATGGGTTTGTACTCTAAAAACACTGATCTTTCACCAAGAATTCTGAATTGGTGGTATAAACCCAGAATTTTAAAAAAGAATTTAGGGCAATGGTCTCGTGTTTTCAGAGGCGTGTGACCATGATCAATGATTACAAACATTCAATGAAGCTTTATCCATCAATCTTGCTAAAAGCTTACAGGAAATTGTAAAGGAAAAATTACGATCTAGTTCTAAATAGACCACGTATGTGTATTTTCAAAGGGATTTATCAAGCTTTATTTTTTTGCCTTATCTACGTACTGGCGTCTGCCAGTTAATCGGTTTTTGTATTGAATGATTTTAGCAAGTTTTGAACGTACGTCGGAATACGAAAATTGAAAATTAGTACAGGACCTGGTCGTGGATAGATAATCTAGACTAGGCATACGTTTTTGCAACATTTAGCATAGAAATTCCATTATTCACATGTTTCCTGTATAATAGTACCAAAAGCACACACTAATTCTAAAGATACGCATGCCGAAACTACTGTTCATATGTTATTTTGAAAATTACGATTTCCGGTTGTTCATATGCTACTTTTAAAAAGTACACAAATCCATAATTCATAATATATTAGAAGAAAGTAGAGTTGCATTCGTGCATTTGCATGAAACGCAAAGCATACTTGGATCTGTTAGAAACTCTTAAATACATTGTCATTTTAGTTCGCAAACCGTACAACATACTTACAAATAAAATTTTCCAAGCAAGGTTTTCTCCCTGTATATTTATATGGTGAAAAGAAACTTCAAGGGCATTGGTTTACTTTTTCATACATCACTTGTCCTTTAGTTTGTACTTCACGCAAGGTTCCCACAGCTTTAAGGAAGATTGTATTTTCTCCTCTAGGCAAAAATATAATATGAACCACAAAACAAGGTCAAACCTTGATACTGTCTTGGAACAACGTAAACATTTTACAAATAGGTTCCGTATATTACATGCGTTTTGATATTCTTTGCAACAGGGCTACAACAAGAAAGAGGAAATCTGGATGATCAGATCAGTCATATCAGCTTGGCGAATTATCTCTCCATATGTAATACCTCCTAATATCTCCTATATAAAAATTTGTCTTTGTTTTCCTGTATGATGTTGTATTGTATACTGAATAGTTATTATTAAGCATGAACATTGTTTTGAAGCATCTGTTCGGTAGTAGACCATCATATCATTAGTTTTACGGCATCTTCACTGTTAGCTCAAATCCATCCACAGCGTTTCCTATCCTTCACTAACAAAGACGTAGGCGATTAGAATGACAAGTAGGAAACGGAACGTAAATAGCATGCCCTATAGAAAAACAAGTCACCCGAGACTCATGCAAACCTGACACCGAAGAGCATGTCGTGCTAAAATTATAATCATGTATTCTAGTACAGCTTGCCAGATGACAAACCAATGCAATGCCTTAAATATGTCGTATTAAAGAGATCTTTATCTACACATCGGCTTTTGCCTTTTGTAATCAACGTGTTTGCTCAGAACTTATATTTCACCTTTGATTTCTTAAAGTACCTATGTACAGTCCGTTTATAACCGATTGAACAATGAAAATATATGAACTATATGAAATCAAGTGTGTACAGGGTCTTTGCTTAATTTGGGGAATATTTATATTTTAAATATCTTTAAATCCAAAATGCACAGACGGATATATTCATCATTCAAAATAAAATACATTTCGTTAGATTTTATCTGTGACTATCTCTTTTTCAAAAGACACATCCGAAGTAACCCTAACGGGTCTGACAAAAATTTCTATCCAAGTTTAACACAGAGATAGCATAGGGAAACTCGTGGAATGGAATGGAATGGAATTAAACTATATACAATGGAAGCTTCAATTCATTTTATCAATTATCCTAGAAAATCGCTAACGTCGAGCACGTGCGCTGTGTAAAAAATGCATTCATGCGTAATCTCTGCTTTCACTGTTAGGTATTTGGGTTTGCAAGCGCCCCTCATGTTCATATGTATTTAGCCATGACATATGTCTGAACAACTTAACTTTCACCACAGATTACAAAATATACTTCCTTGAAAATTTTAAATATTGCCGTATTTCTACTCAATCAAATGCTTTCATAGTCGAAGGCTGATAGGGCAAAGACCTTCTATCCTCCCCCAGATTATCATTTTTACACTGGTATTCCATTTCATGTCAAATTTTGGCAGGGAAGACCGAGAATCCCATTACAACAGCTAGAGAAATAGAGATGCTTTAATGAAACTATTTCCTCTTGCCAATTATTTCCCTATGTCATTTAAGAGTATTCAGAGCAAAGTGAAAAGGCTTTTAGCTGTGCAGCAAAATGGTACAAGAAAAAGTCATTTGATGATGGTACAAGACATTTAAGAGCTGTTGTTACACGAGCATCATCAAGGTTGACATTAACGTGTGACATTAAGCAAGCCAGTAAAATTGTATTACAGCAGAGGATGTTGGACAAGAACGGAAAAGGATCAGTTTCAGAGTTACTTTACTACCGCATAACACACATCATACAACATTTCATTCACATCCTTAATGCCCTGCACGCAGCAACATGGTTAGAGTTCCTCCTGGTATTCTACTACTACTATTCTTATTTTACGTTTACATATCACATTATCCATGCATGCAAAAGTCCTTGTAAAGAAAGCTTCTTACATTTGGTATACACATTATGGCTTGTACGACCTTTGTTGTTTCGAATGGATGTCAAGCCAAGCCAGAGAAAACATACAAAAACGAGCACGACATGTTACGTGATCGCATGTGATAATTAGAGCCAGATCTATACTGTTATGTGTAAGTCCTCTGAAGTCTTATTTTTAAGAGCTTAACTGATTTAGAATGGATTATAACGTTATATTCTTTACATATGTGACTGGAATAATGCGAGAGTACAAGAGTATTAAAATGTCCTTAAAACTTTTTAAAGCGTTTGACCCTGATGTGATGTTGTCCTCAGTAATGTCGGATTTTATAGTTTTATTCTGACTTAGCATACTTACCAACCACAACCACAAGTTTTCTGTACTACGGGTTGGGTTTTCAGGAGTAAAGTTGTAATTTGTTCTGTATGCGCATTTTTACTTCTTTGGCTCGCCTCGCTGCAAACGCTATAAATGAGAGATGGTAAAGTAAAATCATTGACATTGAACGGCGATCTTGAGTTTCTTATTTTTTGGCAGCTGGCTATCCACACTTATAGGAGTTGGCACTACTAATTTTTTCAAGCTTTTTTAAATCCTCACTCCTCACACGCTTCAAAACTGACATTTCATTTGCATGTGAAAATTACAGAGTGCCTTTTGTGTATACGCCTGAAGGCCATTCCTTAAAATTATAAGAAAAGTGGGATGTGGGTTTTCTCTGGCTCTGTGAAACGGTGAAAATCTACCATCCACTTCATTCAAACATGTAGGCACTCATCCTTGTAGCAGCTCTTATCGCATTTTATGACATAAAGAGTATCAAAACGGAGGAAACAATTTTTATGTTCATGATTTGAAACTTTGAAACTGAAATACAATGATTTATGTAGAGATGTAAAACTATCGGAGCAACTTTTAATGAAAACACTTTCTGGAGAAAGTGCTGTCTTTGGCCTTCAAACTGGCCAACATAAAGATTAAGACTCCAAAATGGTTCTTACATACATTATTTGAATACATATTATATAAATTGGGAACGAGTTACATACTACATACATCGGCGTCTTCTGTATATAATTTTGCATTCTTATCCAGCAAATGCATAGCATCATGATTTTGTACTTTGTACATAAGATTCCACGCGTTTGTTAGTTTTGTAGGAAGATGTGATGGGCATACGCTTGAGCGTGAATAAGACAACCCAGACTCAACTTCCTACACTATACATTCCAAAAATCCTCTTTGTCGGGTGGTTGGTTATAGCATATGAGAATCCAGCTGACTGGGTGTCTCTGGAATAGGTCCCATGGCCCAATTCCCATTCATATGATCTCCATAGTCATAAAAGTATGCGTGCGTGTGCATAGATTTTTCCATAAGCTTCTCGGCTATAAAGTCTTCATGTTTTTGTGTGAAATGTACAAAATTCAAGCCCTTTTATAGTAATCAATGCCCTATCCTATGCACCTTTGACTTCTGTAGATGCTCAATACTCCTTAGGTCTCCATACCATAATACACAATAAAGTGCAGTGCATGGGAATGTACATACTTTATTATGTTTCTGTACATTTATGAAAATGCTATAAAAAGCTAGACTACATCTTGATCTTGTAATAATCATTCCAAAACCTCCACTATGTATTACTTCTAAATTAATATGGTACACTCATATATAACTGCTGTAATTATATGAGTAATGTAAAAAGGAAGACGCGTAGAACACTTTAGGAAAAACAAAGCCAGCCAAGAAATGGCCGTGATTTTGAGTAAAGTCGGTATGTATTGCAATTTGCAATGCAACCAAGCTGTAGTCTGTTGTAGTTGCATGTATGTTAGCTTACGCACGATCCAACCAGCTAGCGTCATAAAATAATGATCTGTCGTCACCCGTAAGTCATCTTTGATCGAGAGTTTGTGTATGATAGACAAAACACATGCGTTACGTATAATCTTTTGAAAAAACAAGAACATAAAAACTTGAAGCACTCCTTTAGTTTTAGAATGCATAACGTTTAATTTCAAATATGCATAGCTGTTTGTAATTTTGTAATTACTAATTAGGAATATTAGATAGTTGGTAGCATTGTCTTATCGCATTACCCCAGGTATAAAACCTTTTGTTAACTAGTACTAATGACTGATGAGACAATGCATTTTTTTATATTGAACTGATGCAGAAATACATAATGAGAACTGAGAACACTCATAACACAACCATTACCATGTCTAACGTCTAGGCGAGTCAGCATCAGCAGCCGCAGCTTTTTGCCGTGCATATGGCATAAAGTAATACAATAAAATGTTTTTTTATAATGAAACTAAAAGACTGATGAAATAATAATAACACAACAAAGCTCGTGGTCTACAGATGATGAAAAAAAACAAATTATATGATTCACCAGTTTATCTACCAAGAACTCATTAAAAAAAACCTTTATATTTAGCGTGTAACGTATAAGCCATAAAATGATTTTTTCATAGTATAAGACAGACACAACAACTTTACAATTACAACGTACTTTACAGTATACAAAGGAACATTTCATTACGTTTTTATGGATATTGCATATATCACGCTTTCTTATTACACACGTTATAAATGCATTCGTATTATTTCGTATACAGTGTGCTCTTGCTTTATTCGATGTGATAAAGCTTCGTCATTCATCAATAGCATCTTTACTTCTTTAAATCTGTAAAAAAATATCTCTTTGCATTGAAGGGTACACAACTAATTCGCAGGAAAATAACCAACGTTATCATATTAATGCCTATTGCCTCATCAAACCAATACTAAAGCTAACCAATAGGCAATCTTTAACTCAGCTTTTAGCTACCAACAAGCTACCTTATAAAAAGATATGTATAAAAATACGATACGGAACGGATACATAAGGATAGGTATGGGTATACTCTATCCCACAACAGGACCCCCAACAGTGCACTGGTATACTATCCATGCTAACTGATACTTACAAGGAAAGTATACCCTACACCTTGGTAGATAGCAACATCATCATACATGAAGGCCATACAATACCCTTTACTTACACTATACGCACTCACCTCTTTCTAAGAAACCGTTTATGGCCTTACTATTTCCCCCCACAAGTTTATATAAACCTTACGGCCATAGGAAAGCTAATGTGACTGTTAAGAGTTATCTACACTGTATGTATTTTGTAAGTACCGTAGAGTTATGTATCTGGGTAAATGCACATTACCTTCCTTTGTTACTGTGTATAGCAATAGCATACATCTCAGTAGTGTTTTGTAACCCACCAACAAAACTAGTACGGTACCACTGGTCCTGTTACAAATTCACATTGATGCATGGCAGTGAGTGTGATACTTTTTGGGGTGCACCCCCGCCAGCACACCATAACACCCCCTCTGGCACACCATAACACCCCCTCTGGCACACCATCTCCAGCACACCATAAATAACATCCCCCCTGGCACACCATCTCCAGCACACCATAACACCCCCCCTGGCACACCATCTCCAGCACACCATGTATTTTCATATATGCCAAATATTATGTATGAATGTACTCAATAGACCCTTGCATGTATTACTTACTTCTAGTTGCCTTCTGCTTGTATTTAAAATAGAATATAAAATATCATGCTTTTTTACATACAATATCTTATGACCACTCACGACAGATAGTAAGGAGAGTATGCATACTACAAAAAAAGAAGGTTGTGAGGTGAGAAGTGAGTAAACCTTACTAACATCTGCAATAAAAGCCAACCTATTCTTTTAAGCACTTTTAACAATAAATTGGATGATGTCAAACTCAATACTTTTAGAAACCTGAAAGCGACCGATTTCGACAATTTTTATTTAGTCTTCTTCAGGCTGTGGAATTTACAAAAGATTTTCAGCTTTTACACGCAGATTTCACGATTATATAATTATGTTACACGATAATTATGTGTGTACAGCCCTAGAACCCACCTTGGTTTCATATCAATTATATTTACACGGGGTTTGACACATGTTAAAGGTCATGTGATTACCTAAATAAATATTGAGAACACTGCGACTAGATTGACAGAGAGGGATTCGGAGGGATTAGAAGGAATTGCCTCTTGTTTTCTATGGTTGATAGATGTTTGCTATTCCGATCGGGTATTATACAAGCTACGTTTATGGTAATGTCCATGGCGGCTTTTTTATGGGCTAGACTTCTACTATGACAGAGTTCTTTTATAAAGTTTTCTTTGATCTTTGTTTTCAAGTTTGGAATGGTGTAGCAGAAGGGGAGTATAATAAACGCAGTATTGTGCAGACTTTGTACCTCCTGTCCTTTACTTGTGATTTGGTCAACTAACGTTGGGTGGTGCATGCGTAAATGTTGGATGTGGAAGCTGGATGTGACTTTGGGATAATTATGTCGTTTCTAGAAAATTCCCTTAGAAATACCCTTTCTAATCATATTTTTGGATAATGACGGTTTTCAAACTTTTTAAACATGTCTAAAAGTTTAATCATTCTATCTTCTTCATTAGAACATGAGCGTATTACTCTCAGGCCACACGAGTAGGATAAAGATCTTAACATATATTTTGGCTGGCCTGTGCTAAAATGTACATATTCGTGTTTTGAGACTGGTTTATGGAAGATCGATGTCAAAATATTGTTCTGATTATCGATTGAGATTTTTAAGTCTAGAAAGTTAACCGAACAATCAGAATGTTCAATACTAAATTTGAGGAATGAATGTCTGAATTTGCTATCCAGCCACGTTTAAACTGTAGTAGTAAGATTAGTCACATTAACTATGCAATAGATATCATCTATGTAAAGATATAGATATTATCTACCCCTGAAGATCATTTCCTCTTTCCAAAAATTTCTTGGTTCATTTGATGCTATTATATTAGCAATGGGGATACTTGAGCTACTTCCCATTTGGATTCCCTTTCTTTGAATGTAAATTTGATCTTCAAAGCTGACAAAACTATAATATAGGCTTAGGTTTAACAGTAAAAATAGTTGTGATTCAGTTACAGACAAATGAAGGTTTACTTTGTTACTATTGCATTTAAAAGTAGCTACAGTACTGACTTTGCATACTCGGATAGGGAGCTCTTGGTACATACTATTGATATCTTCTGCTACAAACCAGTATTTTGTGTTTTTGTCAAGCCTTGAATTACTTGCCATAAAAAAGCGATGAGGAGTGTCTATGACTAACTCAGGAATGCAGATTGTAAGCGGTTTTAAAATTATATCTAAAACCATTGCAAATCCTTTGTTGATTGCTTTTATGTGTTGACGCATTGGTCTACCGCCTGAGAAATTTTGAATTGTTTGTGGATTTTAGGTAAATGTTTTTAGGACTGTATTATGCTGGAATTAATTACTTTAATTCTAGGGACTTGAATCAAATTCTACGACAGTGACGATCTTTATCTTTAAATCTAAATTTTTCCAGTTCGTTATTAGTTTGAGTTGATGTAGTGTAAGTATTAAAATCCTCAAGTTGCCGCAGGATCACATTTCTTATTCCATACTGTTCATTATAACTAATCCGGCATTCTTATCACTTGGTCTGATTAAAAATTTTTGTGCTCGATCAAAAACATCTGCAATTTGTTAACTAAATACTCATGTATTTTGTTTTTCTGTAAGTCTTTCATACACGAGGAGATAAAATTATCGGAGAAAAGTGATGGTTGAATTGGACATCTGTATTTAGGAGAAGTAATCCACTTTTTCACCTTAATTATTAAGCAACGAAAGCGAAGCTGAAGATGAAATATGTGATTACCATTGACGTGTATCTGTGTGTCCGTGTGTCTGTGTGTCCGTGATCACGATAATTCAAAAACGAATTGACCGAAGTACATGTTTGGCAGACAGGTAGAACACCATATACCGAAGGCTAAGTTCGTTAGTCAAGAAAATTGGCCGACAAATATAACCGTCAGGCACGAAAAAAAACGTTTTTTCCATGAGGAATATTTTGTACAACCAAAATATCCAGGGAGAATATTATGATATATTTTGGTGGTTATGGGAAGAAATGCATGCATAGGGTATATTTGGATATAATGACTGCAGAAAAATTATAAATTGTATATTATTAGATGAAACTCGGTTGATAAAGAAACCGCTAGGTACAAAAAACCGTTTTATCCACTATCCTATATACTATTCTGTACTTGATGAAGATGGAGAGTAAACGGGGGGAGCTCGCGCATATTATGTTATCTTGCATTATACGAATTTAACCACCCGCCTTTTTATTCTCTTTTAGCATCATGTAAATTACGTTTATTTAACAGTGGATGTCAGTTTTTCCTGACCCACGTATCCACCCGTTTCGATAGCGTATTATGCGTATGGCCCCATGATGATAAGTGAATGTGGAACATCGGAGCGGAATAGTAGTAGATATACAGGGAAACCGGTAGGTGTTCCTGACTGTTCAAATGAGTTGTGAGAGAGCCGGCAGCTGTATCCATCAAATCCATCTGCTCAGTCTTACAGCAGTGCATGTAGTGGCAAGCATTTCACTACCAACGACGCGGTAAACCAATCCAACGCGTTCATACTGGAAAAAACGTAATTAAGCCGTCCTTGGTCACATATGCATACTGGGTAGTTGAAGTGTTTACACAATCCTATATATTATTGGGCGCATGACCGTGGAGCGTAAAAATAAATGCCTCGCATATTCAATAAATATTATTGGGCGCATGACCGTGGAGCGTAAAAATAAATGCCTCGCATATTCAATAAATGCCTCCCATGTTAAATAAATGCCTCCCATGTTAAATAAATGCCTCCCATGTTAAATTAATGCCTCCCATTTTAAATAAATGCCTCCCATTTTAAATAAATGCCTCCCATGTTAAATAAATGCCTCCCATTTTAAATAAATGCCTCACATGTTAAATAAATGCCTCCCATGTTAAATTAATGCCTCCCATGTTCAATTAATGCCTCCCATGGTAAATTAATGCCTCCCATGTTAAAAAAATGCCTCCCATGTTAAATAAATGCCTCCCATGTTAATTTAATGGCTCCCATGTTAATTAAATGGCTCCCATGTTAAACAAATGGCCCCCATATGAATTAAATGGCTCCTCCTAAATATATGTAAATAGCCTCCTCTTCAACAATTCAATTAAAAAAAAGTATCCCATCAACACTTAATCATTCCGTTATACCCGTCTAGGGAAAAATATCTCCCCACTCTTTCATAATTTTCAAAGTTTCCTGTTTTGAGTCGTTCTGATTGTCCGTGTTTTTGTTTTGTTTTTTTGCTATATA
>JAHZNG010003185.1:0-10102 GCA_027744375.1 Orchesellides sinensis
AAGATATTGAAGATTAATTTGCTTATATATTACTCCTATTCTTAAAAGAAGAAAACAAAGCTAATTAATACTCCTCCGTCGTGTAAGATGCGTAGCAGAAAGAACTTTCTTGACAACAAGAAAGAAGTTTTAAGCAACCCCTAAGCATATATAAATAAAAATTGAAACCTCAAAGGTATACCATAAGCGCTCTAATGCAAACACAAATAATAATAAAAAATGAACAGAAGGACTGCCTTAAATGTAAGCCACCATAGTATAAGTGTATTACCCACATGCCACATATCTTACATTCAAATTTGTTCGCCAGCTACGTGTATTTTATCCTCTTCCACCCTCTTTTGTAGTGATAATTTGCTAAAGCGTTCAACTGAACAAAATATCAAACGTTTACTTTCCCTTCCTCCTAAAACTGTACCGCAGTTAAAATACTTTTACTGTGTTTTCCCATGTAACTTTCTCCTTTTGCTATTCTCCAGCTAGGAAGTTCAATAAGGCTAAGTAAGAATTTATTACGTAGAAGGATCGAACAAGTTAAAAAAAGGGACAAAGTCATCTCACTTTCTCTTTTCGTTTATTTTCCGAAGAATTTTTTCCACAGGAAAATGAGAGTTGACAAGAGACTACAAAAAACGTCGGAGCTACTTATACATACAAGTATAATACTTATAACAATGCTATGCTGCTTGAATGAACTCTTGAAAAAAAGGAAAGAAAAACAAGATGAAAGCCAATAACGTTACACATAGCACACAGCTACAAAGCAATACTATATCGAAATGGGCATTTTCCTTTTCTACCAGAAAAAACTGCATTTGTCACAGTGCCGGTATTGTGGATGTTGTAGACACCACACTGGAATGCCATCTAAAGCCGTATGTTACAGTAATAAAATAAAATACACGCGGAAAGGAGTAAGGAAGGAGCCAAAAACTTTTCACTTTAGGGCTTTCTCTGCTTTCTTCAAGGGAAATGCTAGAGATAGTTTTTTGTGGGAAAAAATATAAAACAGGACAAGTGCATGAGCTTTTTTCGTTTCTTCTTTTCTCAAAACACACATTTTAAGTCAGGAGACAAAAAAAGAAATTAGTGACACCACTTTAATGAGATCAGCCCATTAATTAGTCAAAGAAGTATGTATGATAGAAAGAAATCAAGCTTGAAGCCCTATACGATTTTTTATAGCGAAAGGACAAGATTCTAAACCAGTTAATTCCAATTTATAACCGATTTACAGTTTTTGTGGGTTTCTCGCTTTTATAAATTGCGTGAATTACTTTGTTTGTTTCCTCTTATCGTCCTATATACATTATCTACTTTATCGCTTTCAAAAGTTTTGTTGTTCTTAACCAACTAGTTGTGGCGTATAGTCAGCCTTAGTCAATAAAAGTATCGAACATAAAAACTTATACGTATATTCTAAATGAAAAGATTTTTTCCTTTAGTTTCTATCCGGACGAATTTCCCCAAACTTTTGTATTTGTTCTGAGGAGTAGTTTATGTAAGCAGATATACTGCTGGAACAATGTAAATAATGATAATGCTGATGACCGTCTTCATTACGGGAACTAATTTTCACTGCATTGCCTATTTTCATTGGCGCATCTAAGACATCTTGGTAATTTTCTGCTGTCACAAGTCTACTTATCAAGTTAGCTCTCTTTTAACGAGTTATTTTAATCAATATATAGCCGTTGCTGATACAATGCACATCCTCCTTTGAAACTGACGACGACACGATGAAGAATGCAATGTTAGGGTCGCAAAAGGTCAGACGTTTTTGTCATTAAAATTCTTTAAATCGATTTGTTCCACATGCTTAACTATTTCCTGCGTGTCTGTGTCTAATGTGAAGGCTTCTGTGACACACTTCTCAGAATTTGTGGTTGATCCTACCACAAAACCAAAAGTAATCCGCCTACTCAACTGTCTACGACAGCCAAAACAAAGTTGAAGATGCTGATTATTCGTAGCGAATTTATGTTTATGCCTATTTTAAAACAAAATAATTTATACTGAAACATTATGCTGAATTTGATACGCAAAATCGTCCCACACAACGCATGCATATAATTTACAAGACTGTTATCCATTCACCATTTGGAATACTCTGGGCCAACTGCATACTATATGTCGTATCAGATAGTCCGTTAATTAGAACGATCATATAATTTACAAGACTGTTATCCATTCACCATTTGGAATACTCTGGGCCAACTGCATACTATATGTCGTATCAGATAGTCCGTTAATTAGAACGCATGAAATGTTTTTCTGTTTTCAACAATGACACTTTACTATTTCCGTTGTTGAAGGCTTTATATATGCATACTATTTTGAATACGAGCTTATCCACGCGGAAGGGCTCAAGCAAGCATCACGTCGCAAAGAATATAAAATGGGACGTGATTCGAACGACAAACAACTTTCTCTCATCTTAACCACAAAACGCAGCCAAAAAATAACTTTTCCTACGTCATCAATGCAAACACCCACAGTTTCCAGGATGTGGGTTACTTACTTGAGTAAAGAGGGAAAAATAACGAGTTTACTGAGCCAAGTAATATTTCCGTGATGGTTTACTATCACATTTGTGCTCAGAATGGCAAGGTTGTATTGACTGTCAGCACTGCAAAAGAAATATATAAATTTATTATGTCAATTTAATATTTTAAAGATAGATAATTGTTAGAGGACACCAGTAGTATATTAAAATTAATATGCATAAAATGGTTTCCGTATCATTGCATTTTATACCGCCTGGAGCTCAGTAAGCCAGTGTGTGGAGGTGACATACAAGAAAATATTGTATTGAGCAGTACTAAATATACACTCGGTATTCAGATTTGTTTATGCTTTCTCTTGAGCATGGAAATCTGGAATAAGACTAAATAAATATTTCTCTTGTGAATAGTCTTTTGTTGGCAACTTTGCCATTTTGGAATACGAGCTGACTCCTGGTATCATTTCCTTACTCGATTTCCTATTTCTTTCTCGCTCCGTGTTTGATTTCTTGGAATGATTATTCCCTTGAGAGCCGTCTGCTCCAGGGACCTGTTTGCAGAAGCGGATCGCGATGCTCAAGAACAAAAAAGTGCTCATGCATAGATAAACAAAAGAGGAGCGTGTTTATATGTATAACCTTTGTATTTTATGCCCTTGCTAAAAAGTTTAGCTTGCTTTCTTGCATTTTCTTTTAGTCTGATAGGCTCATCGTACATTCATAAAGTTTCTCTCTTGTTGTTTCGAATACAAGACAAAATCGCAGGTCAGAAAAGAGAGTTTGGGAAATGGGGTGTGAAGAAATCAGCACAATTTTTCCGCCATTAAATGCATGGAGGTTGGCAGTAGGAGTGAAACATTCTAGACCTTGTCTCTCAATGAAAAGTCAACAGAGTTTTTAAGCTGTTAACATTAGGATATTTTGCATGCTTTCACTTTTTATATAAAATTTTCTTTTGAGAAATAGGCTCAACCACAAAATTAAGTTATTTGCGCTTCACACAGTTTCACACACGGTTTGGTAATGGTCCTTTGAGAGATGAGACGTATGTACATATGTATGAAAACAGCATTGAAATACTTTTTGACTCGCTTTTGTTTTGTATACAACTCAAAATTTTCCGAATTTCGTTCAAATATCGGTTACGTAATTTTACATACACCTTGAATAATTTCCAGACTCACACATGTCTCGAACATCAAAAACCCATCACAAGAAAGCATTTTCTGCTGAATGGACATAATATTAGTAATTTTTCCTATAATTACAACGCGATACAAACAAAGGCATCAGTATGAAGTATGTCCGTAGGTACATCCCTGTCTGAAAACAATCATGAGGCGACATTCCTTAAAATTGATTTTACTAGTCACGATCTCGCCAGTGTTCAATAGTACTTATAGACAGTGAGACATGATATGACCTTCACAGCCTTCTCAAACTGGGACTCATTTTAATGTGTTTTTTACATTACCGAACACCTCACATTGTTAGGGTTTTGTACTAGATTAGTTTACTGGCTTCTCCTGGCAATACAAGCATCCCAACACTAGTTTTACACAGTGGCCTTGTTGAAGAAAAGAAGTCCTGGCTCAAAGGCCTGCAGGCTACACGCACAAGCAAGCAATGCACAAAGTGGAAAGTTGCCGGGTGAACTTTTTGTGATGTACACGACACCACAAATGAGTTTCTTATATTTTCCTTCACGCAATATGGGTTGGCCTTAAGCAGCGAAAACCTAGATGAAGATGCTTTATGTGTGCTTTATGAACCCCGACGTGTCTGTTTGTCTGTGAATATTATAGTGGTCAAGTTCGTTCGTCAGCAAAATTGGTCGATAAATAAAACTATTTATACTCTAATTGTATCACAAAAATCCTTTTGTAAACTTTAGTAACAAAAAACCCTAGGGTAAAATTTTGTACCACAAAAAATCCTAGGGTAAAATTTTGTACCATAAAAGAATTCTAGGAGGGTAATTTTTTTACTAAATCCGCTATGCCTCCACTCGAGATGGGCTAGTGTTCTTTACTCTCTACTTCTCAGTGCTCACCCAGTTTCAATGCAACAATGAATGAATACTAATTGTATCACAAAAATCCTTTTGTAAACTTTAGTAACAAAAAACCCTAGGGTAAAATTTTGTACCACAGAAAAATCCTAGGGTAAAATTTTGTACCATAAAAGAATACTTGGAGGGTAATTTTTTAAATACTAAATCCGCTAAGCCTCCACTCGAGATGGACTAGTGTTCTTTACTCTCTACTTCTCAGTGCTCACCCAGTTTCAATGCAACAATGAATGAATGTAGTTGTGATAATGTACGTAGATATACTACAACCTATTGTATTCTGCTTCTGTCCCACACACTCATGATTTGGAGTGAAACACGACGACCGGTTTCTTTTTTTTCACAGATAAACTTTCAAACTTTCACCTTCTTTCACCAAAGGAAAAGTTTCACTTTGTTCTCCCTCCCATTCGTATCCTGAAGCGACGAGAGGGTGCAAGCGAATATATATATGTATATGTATGTATGTATGCCCAGACAAAAAAGCTCAAAAAAGAGAATGAATGAAAGAAAGAGCAGAACACTACTGGATTTCTATTTCAATCCGGATATACTGCCAGAAGGATGGAATGGGCCGTCGTTATTATTATCATCGTCATCCGCTTGTGTACCTACTTCATATAATGGGCATTCTGTAAAAGAGCCGTGTACATCGACATCTTTATGAAAAGGCTGGGGCTAGAGACCACAATAGTTTTTATGTAGCATGACTATCTCACAATGAAGGAGCAAATAATTTTCAAGTGCACAACCCCAACGGATGGGCAAAACCGCAATGGGCGATAACAATAATGTGTATCGACTGACCACTTCTAGTTAGCTCTCGCGGTAATAAAAACTATTAACCTTGTTGTGTACAACGAAAAACCTAACGTTATATAAAATGCGATATGTGATATTTATATACCAAGGTTTTATAGCAAATATTTTATTCACAAAGTAGCACAGATTGAGAACGTTGAAAAATTAAAAACACGTGAATTGGATTAAGGAAGGGTAAACTAACGAGCCGAAAATATTTACAGTTCAGCCGACATGGTAGGGCCACCAGCAAAAATATGTTTATTTTGAAGCATTTCATCAAGTAGATTAACCGACCTACACTTACACATAATGTGATGTGCGTGAATAAATACATGAATATGAATAACGTGCATTACATGATTAAATCAAAAGGAAATGTTCAAGGTTAATAATCCGATTCCCCATTTGGATTAGGGTTTACTCTGTAAATTTTTAAACCGGCATTACCAAAGCTAGCAATATTACTTATACAGTAAAGATCTGACCCGCTTTTACTGATTACACAAATTTTTACTAGTAATTACTGATTTTACTTTAATCTTTACAGGTTTTGACTCTTTCTTGCTGCAGGCAAGGTAAGTTTTTATAGGTATGAACAAGTTTTGTTTTATACAGGAAGGGGAGTCCGGATTTATTTGTAGTGTACGGATTTCCCTCTAATCTCTCTACGTGCTCATGTTTTTCAACAAAATAAAGGAAATATCGGACATTGAGCTGCTTTTACTAATCCCAATAAAGAAAAATTTAAAACGATGCTTTTAATCAAGCAGACATGTACCGTCATTAATGTTGATAAAAACAGAGTTAACGAGCGGAGTCCCTTCCTTTTTGTTGTTGTCACGAAAAGCAAAGGAGGCAAACACAGCTTGGTAAAATTCTGATACTAATTGCACAAATCCTATTTAAAAATTTTGCGTTTTAGACACGTCAGACAACGCATAGTATGTGGGCGTGTGTGGAAGTGAATTGTAAAAGGAGTGACTAGTAAGATAAAATGCCTTTACAGCCGACGAAACGCCACGATAAAATGTGTGAATGTTTGTAAAAGCTCGTTTACTTAAACACTCGACGTATTTTTTTTGTCTTTCCGTTTATAAAGTCATGATGAGATGGGGATAAAAATACTCTTGTTTTACGAGACGTATATAACGGCTGTGTTATGCAAAATAGCTGTAAAACCTTACATACCAAATTATACAGCCCTCTCCTTAGCATATAAGAGTCGGTGTTCGGTATGCAGAAAAATACACATAAAAAATATCTACAATATAAAAGCTGATGTATGAACAGTCCCGGATGTTATATCCTGGAAAGCTTGTTAACTCAAATGCAAACAAGTGTTGTTTTTGAAGATGAGACCATGTTATGTAGATATGCACATTCATTATGCACCACTGCTAATTCCAGTGAGTGTTCAGAGACAGCGATGAAGTAGGCGACAAACATGTTTTATCTTTTATCTTTTAACATGAAACACTTCCTTGCAATCCGCTACGCTACTGGTATATTATTCTGTGATAAAATCATTTTAACGAGTTAGAAATTCTTTAAAGAAAAGAGGGATGATATACGATGGCATAGTGTATTGTGCTACAACTCAGCATGGTTCCCACATAAAACATAATGTACTTAAAGTTCTTTGCAAAAGACGACTTACTTGTTGTAAAGAATAATATCAGGCTTCCATACTTTCTCCGCAGGGATTCGGATCTGCTTGATGCCACCATAGTCGGCTGGATTCCATTTTAGCATGGGGTCGATCCACATCTGCAAATAATAAGGATATGTTTAAACAAATGCAAAAAAAAATTCATATGATTGGCTGAGATTGAGAAATAGGCATTTATGTATAAGTATTTTACAATAATAAACAGAGTCAAAATGAAAAAAAAAGTTGCTCTCGCTCTATTTCGATGATTCATTTATTATTTGCCCGGAATGAAATATGCGAATCTGGTATATATTTCTTTTGGGAATACCTGAAGAAGATACCTAATGAGGTTTTCGAGAATTTTGTAATTAAAATATGGTTCATGCGTATTTGTATAATGTCTGCGAAAAATATATATCTGTCCATGTTCTATTGCTATATGTATTTATTTTGAATTTAAATGTACCTTAACTTGCTTTTCAATTTTTTTATGCGTTGTAATGCGTAATTTGAACGTGAGTTCATCTCTAATCATTTGTCATAAATGCACAGAACTGTTGCCGACAAAAGGTAAATTACCTATTGGCGATGGTGACATTTTATAATGAAAAGGATAAAATGAAGTTGTCAATCGCAAACTGTGCTAGAGACAGTCTTTGTTGGTGTATCGTGTAATAAGCTGGAGCTGGATAATATGTATCGATCTTTAATTTTCACAACTTTTACAGCGGAAGCTTTCATTTTTTGCAGACTTTACATAAAATTATCAAAACAAATATCCGCGACTATCGCAAAATCAGAGCTGGCTGCTACAGACTTTCATTGTCTCTATAGCTCGCTTCAATGCTTTTCCTCGATACGATTCCCACCATAATGCTCCTCATTTTTTACGGTTATGTGGAGTGGAGCCACGTTTAAAATATGTAAATTCGTCGTCCCAGGAGAAGATAATGTTTGCCAACGGATGTTATCTTAAACTTAAAAACGAAGGCGAGGCAGTAGTATATGATTGCGTGCTTGATTTTTATTACTTTAACTCATAGACCTTACTTCGAAATGTGAATAGGTATGTATGTATAACACGATACATATCTAGGTACATTTATTTGATGTATGTACATAGCAATAATGTAGTATGTAGTGAAATGCCAAAACTAAACAAAATGAACTCTCACAGGAGAAAGCAGTGCGACGTGCTCCAACTTAAACATTGCATCCGGAAAAAAGGAAGAAGCTACAGTCCCCACACACAAGGGATCATAAATTTTGTCTTGTTTGAAAAATTAAACCGATCCTTCGATATATTCAGCCATTCAGGAAGTTAATAAATCCTAGTATACATGCAAGCAGAAGAACTGAACTTCACCCAGTTTATGTATAGAACAACCCAGAACTTCTCCTTTCTTGGAAACTTATTTTTGAAATTTGAAATATCTTGTGATATACGAAATTTATATTGACCGTAAAAATGGAAAAAGTACAAATTATTCCACTAAATATATTTATTCCTTTTTACTTGACTTTTTATATAAGAGCAGATAAATGCTGTTAATTAGCTTTGGATATTTGAAATTTCTGCAGTTTCCCTTTCTAGATAGCATTCCTTGTAAAGCTAGTCGTAAGAGAAAGCCTTGTGACCCTTAAACCCAGATAATCCCAACTCAACAGCAGAAAAAATAAAACATCCCCCCCAGCCAGTCCTCGTAATTAAAATCTGTATAGCTACTCGCCGTAGTGCAACGGATCACATTTTTCCCTGGAGTCGCCACGATTTAATTATCTTTCGAGTGTAATCAAGACCACAACATCAAGAGTTATGTGCAGATCTTGATCAGATAGATTAATAAATTTACCCTTTGGCCTTCGTTTCCTCCACACATTTCTAGTTACTAATTTTTATGGGACGCGCAAACAAACTAGCTATACACGCGCCTACCTTAAAAAAGAAAAAGTTTCTTGTAATACTTATGCATGGGAAAAATCTTACCTCCTCCAGCCTTCATCTGTTTCATCACGTAGAAAACCTTTTTTTCGTCAAGACCTCTAAACTTCTAAGGTACTCAATATCAAAGACTCAATTTTTTAATTTGTTATTACTAAAAGCTTCCAACGGTCGTCTTATTTCCGCTCTGTTAATCAATTCTTGTTATTTTACAAATCATGCAATTAGGTAGTACATGGGATGGCATTAAAATCTGGTATTACCGCCTTTCTTTCAAAAAGATTTCATTTTATAGAAAACCCTAGAATGATAATGACGATTATTATGGTGCTGATGCCAAGCAAGGTTATGAGACTACTAAAATACGTAATACCTATACGAACCAGCGTAAAACGAGAAACATGAAAGAAACTGAGGAAGAAAACATGAAATACATGAGGAGAAAGCAAAAATGTGATTTACTGTGCGACCATACTCCTTCTTCTGCAATAACTAACCTACTTCCTTCCTACATCCTCATCTCCGTATTTTATAAGCGTTGCAACAACAAACAGAAGCAGCAGAAGAGGCACATTACGATGCCATAATGGACGTATTACTCTCGTCTTATCGTCTACGGATAAGACCTCCTTTGCTTTTTTCGTGGAAATAAATACCCCTCTTTTGCTCACAAATCTTTTTTCAACAAGCAACACATGCTACGATACTAAATTTCACATGAACTTTCTCCACAGTATATATTACACATAGTATGTGTTTAGCCGCAACTAGTTCCGTGGGAAAAATAGAAATTGTTGCGGTCAGCTCGTTTGCCAGATTGCAGAATCTACTAACATGGTCGATAGAATTGCAAAATTCTACGTCCCTAGCCTTATTCTATGCATAAATTAATG
This sequence comes from Orchesellides sinensis, assembly GCA_027744375.1. Taxonomy (NCBI): domain Eukaryota; kingdom Metazoa; phylum Arthropoda; class Collembola; order Entomobryomorpha; family Orchesellidae; genus Orchesellides; species Orchesellides sinensis. The sequence continues at coordinate 9,865 of JAHZNG010003185.1, forward strand.
TAACTTTGTGCAATTTAAAATTTTCAAGTCACGTGATTTACGGGGATTTTGTAAAATTTTGTAAAGGATCCTGTTTTTGAAGGGGTTGCAATTGTCTAATTTTCATAATTATTTTTTTGACAGAAGCGTAAAAATATGTTCCTGACGGGCTTTTTTGAAAAACTCCGAAATTCGGTTTAGAACCAAAAATATTCTCAAAAAACCGATTTTTCGGAATTTTGAAATTTTTGGATTTTAT
>JAHZNG010003186.1:0-15285 GCA_027744375.1 Orchesellides sinensis
TGACATACTGAGATGATTGTAATTGCTACAAGAAAGTGTGCTAATCTACACCAGTGAAAGGGATCACCAACCGTAAAATTTCGAACAAAAGTCAAGAGCGTTTACTTAGCCGCTCAAGTTCCATATGATGCATGTATTAGGTCGGCATTCGTTTGAGATTTTACAGCATAGTTAAATTCATATGTTAAAAGATCAATACAGATTATATCATGGTGTCATTCCAGCTCTCCGTTGTACTTCGTTATAACTCATTGAAAAAGTGTGATGGATTTATCGTTAGTTTATACCAATATATCCAAGAGCGAATGCATATTTAAGATTGCTAATGAAGATTACAGCCCAGCCACCGGATAGAGTGTGTAAAGGTCAGCAAGTAAAAATTAGTTATTAACACGATCAATGATGCTCATAAAACTCATGGTTCACGGTTAAATGTGCCACTTCGGGATTGCTTGTTTGATGAGTAAAATGAATGATAGTATAGAATGTACTATTATATGATTGTACTTAAATCCTGGCACCAAAGAAACAAAGACGCTATAGTTTTGATTTGATCGATAAACTAATTATCTATCTTCGCCGACTGGCAGCGACCTGAATTAACTTGAAATAAGTTGATATGGATTTGGATTGGAGTCGGCGAGGCGAGTAAAAGTGCATAGGTCGTCATGAAAATTTTCTAGCTGATTGCTCAGGCACTGCTAAAGCCCTAGTCAGAGTTAGCATTTTTATTGCCAGTGCATTCGTTCATTCATGTAAGCAATCAACGTAAAATTACTTAATGTGATGACCATGCAAAACACATTCTGGACGATTGGTGCCTATTCAGTAGTAATACTTGTAAGTACACATGTTGTTATGAATACATAAAATCCTTTATAGGCCATCAGTAAGATGCGCCGATAATTCAAGCTCTGTCGAAGAGTGAAGTGAATCCAAAAATACTGGATTGTCTAGAATGGTATGACTTGGAAACATATCGGCTACCATTGTTTCCACCAAACCAAAGTTTTAGGGTAACTGGGAATCACTTACAGTATATTTTTCCAGTTTCCGGTTATCTAATTATAAACGTCAAACTTTTTCAGTCGCCTTTCAATTTCATGTCTACAATATTTCGTTAACTAAAGCGATATTGAAGAAACGATGTGGAAAAAACTTTAGACGGTGTATGAATACCATTAAAATGAACACTGAGGGTTTTTGGCCGTTGGGTTTAATTTTGTCTCAATTCTGGGGGAATTGGATACTGTACCAACACTGACACTTTACACAGTTCACTTTCTTTCCATATAAGTCTTGTCGAAGTTTTATGTATGACTGAAGTTACATAATGACTCTAACCCGTAGCGCATGAAATGTGTAAACAATGATTGTCCCCAAAACACAGTTTCATTTGTGTATCAGGAAACTGTGCCTGTTTTATGAGTAAGTAATCTTTATTCAAACAGAAGATGGAAGAGCGAAAAGGAAAACATCAAATATGAGGCATCCGTTGATTACTGTATAAAATACCAGTTACGGAAAGCTTTGCGTTATGAGTTAGGTACATTATGCAGGTAAGTTGAATATGGAGTGTTTGTTAGCAATGACTCATACCATATCAATATTATTATTAATATTGATTTCACTTTTTCTTTCAAACCTACACCCATTTTACTCATATGCATGAATAAATAAAAAAGGCCTTCAGAGTGCAGTGTTATTAGTACCTAATTATCAGAAATTATACAATAATACATCAATTCCCAAAACCCTACAGATTTCCAACAGTTTTCAAGGTCGTGTAACATCCTAGACCAAAAGGCTTGAGACCAACAGTTTGTACACCACACTCAACTTCACTTTTCTAATTTATACCCCCAACTTAGACGAAGGAGTCGACTCACTTGATTGCGGATGATTTGTATTTGGCATTCATAGCATGAAAGTCTTGCCTCCTACACTTTTATCAGGTTATCCCTAATTCAGTTAGGTCATCATATCATTAATAGCCAGCAAATAATGTTAGACTTGTTAAAAATTTTAACTTGACCATAGCCACAAAGCATGTATACCTGAGATGAAGAGTATGATTTAGCAAAGCTTGGTTTCATCTACCCAAAGAAAATCTCGTCACTTTGGTTTTCCTGGAATCCCAAAGCTTAGCTGCTTAAAATGGTCATCACTTCATTAATATCTTCTCAAATTAGGCCACCAGATAATAAACGCAGTCATAACCAAAAGTTAAGTTTTCAAGTACTTAACAAGTTTGGTAGAATAAACACTGTACGTACGTTACAAACAAAGTATGCACAAAAAATAATTCCCTGTGTGCACATAGGTAATGCTTGCAAACGCCTTTTTTGTAAACGATAGCGGCTCAGAATTACCTATAATCATTTCAACGTTTTCTTGCTATACGTGCCCATTCCTCAAAATACCTTGAATTACTGCAAGTAGTTTGATCTAGTGTCTTTTCCATTCATTTACTGATACATACATGCATAATCAAAATAAACTTAGCTCTAAACTAAGTTGGATAGCTGAATCAGCAAATTTTTGACAGAATAAACAGGCAATGGATGAAAAACCTCCGCTCTGCCGCTGACGCCAATCAGTCGAACGTAAGTATGACTACAAACACTCTGTTGTTTTGCTCGCAATGAAAAACTGGTGTTGTACACTCCAAAGGCTTTCCTACAGTTTTACTGCTACTTTGACCAGCCAGACTTATATTTTGAACAATTCTATGACATCATCGGCGTCATTAAGTTTTGCAAAGGTTGCTCTTTCTTGGAAAAGAAAAGAAAACATAATCATTTGAAGCTTGTAAACATCCTTTTCGGTTCATTTAAATAGCCAGTCTACTGTTTTGTTACACATTTGTATATAGGTATACATTTTTCGCGCGATTTTTCCAACTGCTACTTTCTCACGACGCCTTAATCTCCTTAATGTGTGTATGAACTAAAAACGACATGTTTATAAAACTTATTTCTCACTGACGACTGTCTTATTCGACGTAGTTTTCAACATACGTTTTTTTCGCCGCCTTGATATCATACATTAACTGGAAATAATGAAATGGTCGCGTCAAATTGTCATTTTAAAATTTAGAGTCATTAAGAGGCGTTCGTTACAACTTTCAATAGATTCCAAAATAGCAATGAACAGTTTTAAGACAGAGATGAAGTATGTATATGCAAAAAATAATCGTGGTTTTCTACAGACGAATCATCCATTGAACATAAGTCAACATTATGTACTATGACATCTTAACGCTTTGCTTTATCTAACGATACGTCAAATAGGTATGCAAATAATCTTTGGTATAAAATACAGTAAAATATTAAATTTTATGTAAAACGTGAATTGATTTATGATGACTAATTACTTCTATTAGTTTGAATCTAATGTCTAATACCATGATACTATTGTCCGCCCAGTATTCCTTTACGTTTGGTCATTAACTACTTACATAAGGAATTATGTCCCTGCCCAAGTCATGGGTATTAGGCATGAGTTTTCAATTAACTTGAATATAGAAGAGGATATACATATAAATACATATAACTAGGTAGGTGTATACTGATTTTTGCGGATAACATTTGATGGATAATTTTACTGAAGTAGCCAGCACAAATTAAAATTTTAACATTTTAAAAGATGTTGACGGCATGAGAGCTAAAGCTGAGGGATGTGAATAGAATAATATTAGTGTAAGTTATCGGATTAGCTTAATTCAGTTTCATAACAACAGTTTTAATCCTTACTTGTTGTTCCTTCCGAATAAAATAACCCTTCATCTCCTTAATGCAATAAACCAGTGTAAACCCTTAAATTTAATGTATTAATATTCTTCATAAAATTATGCATGTATTTTGGCGTATAAGTCGTGAACTGAATATAAACAGGCGTTTAACTATTTTTGTGGACATTACATACATAAATAGAATTGCATTAATGATTTCTCGGTTTCGGCAACACCCAATGCAAATTTTACATGATATCCAACCCAGTGCCTCAATCTCATATCTGATTATATTGCTAATGTGTTGGCCAGTAAAAACAAACATTCCAAGATTTGACATAAGTTTCATAATAAGAATTACTCATTCAAAATGTTATTTCTCATTTCCATAACCAACTGTATTGTAAGTATTACAAAGTGTAAACAATGAAAGGGCATGACTGTAAATGCCGAAATCATAATCCGCTGTAATATACAAATGATACAGGCAAGACCTTTGGCCTCTACAAAAAATAGACAACGTGGTAATAACGTATATGGGAACGAATTTTGTAAACTATCACATAGTTAAAACACACATTGCATACTTAAGTTGTCAACGGGAGGGTTAGGTTTTTGTGTTTCCAATCGTTAAAAAGTTCTTGATGATCTCATGTAGACATTACGACTCCATGGACAGAGTCAATAATAATAAAACCCTGAGTGAAGAATGTAGATTAGAAGACATCAATTTCGTTAACAGTTGTGTATGTTAATGTAAGCAAGTGGAATTCCTGATCTGTATTTAGCTCAACTATGTAAATGTTTAACTGGAACTGGGGATTGCAGTTGGATGATTTACAAATAAACGTTTACAGTTATTTAGTCTACAAGGAAAATGTAGGTATGTAAAGTAAATCAGTTTAGTTGTTTTATATATGTTTAAAAATTAGTATGTTCACACCTACACAAAACCATTAAAATATAGTCGGGCCGAAAATTGTAGTGTCCCTAAAACAAAAAGCGAATGCTATATTTTACATCTACTTCGATTTCAGAGCTACAAAAATATCCATTTGAGTCTTTCATGCGAATAAAAAATCCAGTAGGGAGGTCATAAACTATTAAAAACTGGATTAGGTTTATAAGTTTGATTTTATGACTGGTTTAAAGTTTCGAATAAGTAGTATTGCATGGAAGCATACTTCCCAAGGATTACGTTTCAAAAAGAGATTATATTTATTATTACTACTGAAATATGAGCATTAACATTACTCCGCAGGATCAAATACACAAACCAATCCTTTGATTGATTTCTGGATGACAAACCATGGGAAGAGGGGAAAAATAATTTTTATACGCTTAACGAGAAAACGAGCAGAAGACAAATGTTTTGAGGATTATTTTGTGATACATTACCCAACATACAAATCATTTGCATAACACTTTTTTTTATAAACATTCAGACTTAGATAGCGGCTGCGTGTGAATGCTCATACTGATACAAGAAGGCCCACTGAAAAGAAGATATTCCAATAAATAACAAATATATTTGAACTGAAGATTATGTATTAGTCATTCCGATTTCAATGTTAAAATAACGAGAAAAGATTGAAAAGTAAATAAAATAATTTGTTATTTGCTCATCATATTTATTGCAAATGTTTTACAAAAGAAACAAGCATATTTTTGTATTTTTAACGTAAGCTAATATTACTTTCACATATATCTGCAATTTACATGTATCCGTTTTCACACCAAACTGCCGACACATTTCAAATTCAGATTTAGTAAAAACGACCATTGTCTTTTGACAAATGCGTAAAATATTTAACTTGGCTCGCAACATTGCGCCATGTTTTATGCGTTTAAAATTACGACTAGGTATATCTGTTTTCATTTACTCAAGTGTAACGTTTACAAATGTGAAACACAAACAAATGCTTTTTCTTGTAATTTTTGTGAACAACTAGTTATAGAGCCTTTGTTCAAAAGAAAACCGATTCCGATCCGGAAGCTCTAATTCAATACAATTAGTACAAATAAATTTACCCATCCGTAAAAGTTCTATTTTTAGCCGGCATCATTTAGTTACCATAAGTAAATAAATAATAAAAAAATCGCTGAAACTAAAATCTATAGCTGTATGAAATCTGCACATGGTCGAAAAAAAACTCGGCACTGTTAAAAGTTGCTAACGAGTAACCGTGCCCATATATGGTGACGGTGACTCAATCAGTTGCAGTCTCGTTATATGACATGATACAATCCTACTGATCATAGATTAATTGGTTTACTACTCACAATTTGTATTTGAATATACTAAACAGACTTATTAACTTTTGCTTATCTATTGTAGTTTTGTCTTGTCATGAATAGAATCGTTATTCCATTCTTCTCTTTACCACACTTTTTTGTCTAGCTGTCTGTAATTTTATGCTTCAGGTAGTCACTTTATTTAAATGTACTGCGAAATGATGCATTCATGATATTTTTATAACTTACATATACAGCAAATAAAATCACATTTACATTGCAACATGACATCATACAGTAGCGAGAACAGCAAAAATCAGCAAATTAGTCATTCTCTAAAATACCGGAATTTTTTACTGGTAATATTGCATTCGTTCTGTTTTATTGATCAATAGTGCAGTGACATGGATAAAGCACTGATCTCAGACAAAGCATTTGTGTGTATATATAATTAGACAGTAAATGTATCAGCATGCATGCACACTTTTTATTGCGGATTTCATTAAATAATTTGCGACTGGCTCCAATAGACTAATACATTTCAGAACACAGAAGAGGAAACGTCGTCAGTTGTGCGATTTCATGCTGATCTTACGAGTGCGAGTATGAGACGCTAGTGAATAAACATGCATCCCACGTATTTAATAGATGAATCATTATAGGTCAAATTACATCACTTTCAGTATTTCCATATGATTTCTACCATTATTCTCGTCACATATGAGCTTTTGATGTTGTAGAAAGGCTGACAAGACTACTACTTCTTATACTGTGTATAACTTCATGGAAGAGAATGACAGCTACAAGTACATTTCACAGCAAAATTTTCAGACGAGAAATTCTACGTGACAAAAGCATCACATCAGCAGCATGCAAAAGGGCGTTGTACGCTTTCTATAAAGTTTCCTCTGCTGGAAGTACCGTGTGTACCTATAAGGGTAATAAAAATGCTGCACTGCATTCTTAGAAATGCATGGAAATAAGCTAAGAACGCTCGATGTCCATAAAAATGAATACGTTATTCATCTTCCAGTCATGTGCCATGAATATTGCATAGGCGAGAATTTGTCACATTATTTTGCCCAGTCAGTGAGGTGCAGCTGTCTCAATGAAAGAAAGGACATCGATACGAGAAATTATTGTGCATTTGTTGTATGTATGAACATCAAAAGAGTGCAACGGAATTGAAATACATGATCTACTGGGTTAACGAGGGCAGATGCAGGGGAAACGATATGTGAACAAAAGATGCATAGAGTGTTATTGTGCATGCGTGTGAAAGGAAAGTACTACTTTCATAATGTGGAATCTGACAACAACTGTAAACTAACGTGTGCCGACAATGAGCGCAATCAAAAAAACTTGTGGAACGAGAGATGCATTAAAAGACTTGAAAAAAATCGTGCCGAAGAATAATCTGCCAGTCATCATTACAAGAGGTACATGTATATGAAAATATCTTCATACAAAGTGAAGTGGTAAATAGGGAGATGAGAAAGGATATGAGTGTTCCAAAAACCATGTTACTTTTTACGCATGCGTTTTACAAAGAAATGATTATTTCTTTATTTATTTACTATCCCATTAGATAAATTACATGTATAATATGTCCCTAATAGCAGTGTACATATATATCTGTATTATACGTCGATTCTGGAAATGCATCATAGCTTATTACTTTGCATTTAAATACATGCATTTCTAATGTCTATAGATGCTGACAGAAAAGGTTGAATGTGCTGGTTGTACAATAATAATGCATTTTCAACGTTTCTTTCAATAAACTATGTTTGAAATGGGTTCTTTTTTCATCTGCATTTTATCCATAATGCGTGTTTTGAGTGGGTCAACTTAAACACGTAATAATATGTGTACGATGCACTGAGAGCTGCATGTTTTAATAGTATTAATGTATGGATTAAACTCGCTTCGGTTACTACTTATGTAAATTTAAGATAAAGTAGATCGATGAGGCTAATGGTTATGTAGAAGCATCTTATTTTTTTTATCTATTTGTCTTGCTCATAATCAAAATTTGTCCGTAGTGTAAGCTCGAAATTATTTTGTGGGATATGAGCTGGGGTATGATTTGATGTGTTGACTAACAAAGGCGAGGGTCTGGTGCACAAATGCAAGTACTTCTGGGAACTCGTGCAGATGAGACGCAAAGTTATTCATTACTTCGTGACATATTCTGTGTACAGCAGCCGCATCATTGAATGCTTGGTATTCCTTTTTATTATTGTGTCAATTGAGTCAACAACAGAAACTAAACTAAATGATAGCATGTGTTAATTAAGTAGAGTTTGGCATGTTTCCGTTAATTATAATGCATATGTACATATGTATCCCTTAACCAGAACAATACACTAATAGAGTTTGCGAATTTAAGTCCATGTTGCCCATACATGAATGAAAATCAGTATATTGTATTTACAGCAAACACAATAAATATTGAAATCGTTTAGTGTCCGACAGCATTATTTTCATAACAATTGATCTATGAACGGATTACTTACATGAAGTCTTGCCCCATGTACGTGTTTATTTGCAATGAAGTTGCATAATTTAGTTTGTGTAAACTTTCCCCAAGAAAGAGTTTTTAGCAGTATTATAAAAAGTGAACCAGGTCATCGATTTTGTCTGTCTCCTTCAAGAATATCATTTCATACACATTATGTCTATCCGTAAGTTAGTTTACACAATGGGAAACACAAAAAAGAATCTTGGGAGTTACGAGATGTAAAACAGAATAGACAAGTGGGTATACAGTAGAGCGTTGATAACGTATGGGCATTTTGTGCAATACGTGTCTTTATTCCTCCTCCACTGAGAAGTTCATCCTTCCTCTTCCACCTTTTCAGCAAATTCTTTACCATCCTGCTTGCACGTCTTTCTATAGAAGTCTACCGCGTATGTAAATGTCACCAGTGTCTAGTACTACGGAGTGACCATGATCTCTGAGTATACTATGAAAGTTAGATGATTTTGCAACATTTTCATTTCTTTGCGTTCCTTTGCATTTCTCTGAGAAGAGTAAGAACAGAAGCTGTCAATTTTGAAATATTGTTTCTACAAACTGGAAGAAAGGTGCAAACCACAGCAAGTTTTCACGGATCCCTAAAATTGGTTCTAGATGGACATTTTTGCTGATAACGCTTTCCTTCGGGGTCAAACATATTAAACTTCAGTTAATGCACAAGTATTAAATTAACTACGCTACGCTGTTGATTGTCTGCCGGAGCTTTACATAGAAATGTCTGCTTAAAATATGCTGTCTTTAATTTTGTACTGGCTACTTGTTTTGCCCACGTTTTATGAGTTCCAACCAGTTCAACGTAATTCAACAAAAGTTGAAATGCTTTCCTGTAAAACTTGTTACCTCACTCAGGTTTCCCCTGTTTTCTTCTCTTCCTTCCCAATTTTTATTCTTTTCTCTACATTTATAGCTTTTTTCTTCCTTCACTTGTCCTACATTTCCACTCTCCTCTATTTGTACAGGATATGCATATGGCATAAAACAGAACGTCAGACTACAGATAGAATACGTTTTGTGTATTTAGTGTTGTGCATACAAGCATGCAGACGGAAGTAGCATAAAATGCATACCTCCGTGATTTCTACTTAAAAACAAGAATTTCCTTTCTCTCCGTATGGCATTTATTTTAGTTTAACTTTACATAACGAACAGAGAAACAAATTGGGCATTCATAAAATTATTCTGAATACTATAATCAACATATTTAATGCAACTGAAGAGGCCGCTGCAGTTAAAGGCAGTCCCAGACGTATATGAACATTATAATGTTTGGAGTGGAACATTATAAAAAAGTTACAAGCCATAATTCTTAATCGTTTTCAGTTGTGAGGCTTCAGAGGCGAGGAAGAAAGAATGAAAGTTGATGCAGACATGTAAATCCTTAGAGTTTACCTCTCATATATAAAAATCGACTTACTCTTAGTATTGACTAGAAAGATTTTAGTGAATGAATAAGAGGAATGCCACGTTCACACCAAATCAAATTGGGTTTTTTTTACTGATATACAAAAGTATATAAACCGTAAACCTAAAATAATCCATACACACTGCATTTATACGTTATATAAACTTGTGCGCATACATCTCTCTCGACAATCCATTTATACCTCATGCAATTGCTCCAGTGCCGGCTTACATCAAACCATCTAAAATGATGATGATGATAATACTGCTGACGTGCCCCTGCTTTGAACAATTGTTGTTGATGCATTCATTTATTCCACATCGTTCATAATAAAACATTTCAAATGTATTTTCCAGTGGCAATGTATGAATCACCCTTCAAAGTTATAATGTCTACGTTTTTATGGAAGAGCAGGCAGTGGTGAGCCAAACAACCACAGTATCTACGCTCTCGGTCCATAATTTAGTGCGGCTAAAATGGGAGAAGTGAGAACCGTCAAAAATATGCAGCGCAATAAATGCAAGTGGATGTCTCCAGATTGACTGGAATGGAAGCGATTTGAAACTAAATGCATTATACACATAAACACTAAAACTAATCCGCAACATTTTTTGTTACTCTGCTCAACTCCCTCACTCTTTTTTTTTAAATGTATGGAATCCTTTTCGTTTTCATTATCACTCTTTGGAGTGTCAGTAAACTTTAGAATGCTCAGTTTGGAATGAAAACGATCCATGGGGAACAAAATGCATATGAAAGCGTGCGGTCGAGACAAACAGCCATGAGTTCACAAGAAAGTGTCATATATCATGCAATCCCAACTGAGCTGTTTAGGCTATTCCAACTCGTCCCCTCATTATTTTAACTCTTGAGGTAGTCAATTTACGACTCATGCAGAGCTATATGCATTACAACTAGTGTGTGTTTATGATGCTCAGTTTTACTGTTATTGTGTACAGATTACTATAGATCTGCAACTTCAATTAGGTTCAATGTGCACACTGTCCTTGGAACTACTTACTTACAAGGTGTTTCATTCAAAAGCCTTCGTATTTATTTGCATATGGACGTATTAATTTTTCCATCTGTTTTGTGTATCAAACATGACACATGACTAATAGGACTGCAGCAATACTTTTAAGTGATTAGGTAGCTAGGAAGACAAATACATATTTGCTGGTACATAGTAACCTGGAATATAAATCCACAATTAAAACGCAGTATTGTATACAATATCTTATACTATGTACAGGTAAACCTTTATAGGATCCTATAGTAGCTCCAATATACGCATACGCAAAATTTTCGCACTCTCCTGCCATTCCTGGACATCATCATCTTTGAAAAATGTTTTGTAAACACGAATGGAGATAAAATATAGGATAGAATTTAGCAAAAGTATTTGTACAATTTATCTTTTATAGCATGAATTACGTATCATGACAACAAATAGTCAGACCTGAAACTCTTCACATTGTTTTCAAGCCAATTTGCAATTTTATTAGACGTAATTATAGATTATCATCGGATAATTTTCTAGCACATTTATCTAGCTAGAGAAATTTGTAAAAAAATAATGATTTTAACAAAGTCAGTGGTATCTTAGAAAAATTTATTAGCTGACAATGACAGTAGTGTACGATATCAAAGTGTCGTTAACGCACTTTCATTTTCACTCGTAATTGTACTTTCCCCAAAACTACGTGTTACAAACATCATTTCAACATTTTATGAATCTCACGGGCTTTAAAGGGAAATAAATGATAACGGACATAAATTTCTAAATGTTCCCATGCTGAATAATAGCTTTTGCTCTATTCTGAATGAAGGATTACTTTTGGTGCCTCACGGTAGATACTTTGAAAAGCATTAAAATTACTGGTTGAAACGGCGTAGGAACACGCAAAAAGGATATTTTGAATGTGGAACTGTTTTTAAAACTAAACAAAAGTTATCGTTATATTTTCCATAGCATGGAAAAATTCGGTCGATTGGTTTTTCAGGGAGAACCGTGGCAAAATGACAGGTTTTGTATTAAAAAAGCAATAAATGCCTTTATGTCCTTTAAAAACTCGTGATTGAACAATACTTGTCATTCTACAATGCCTATGAAGATGAAACAAAAAAGAGGAATGAGTAACGTTTTCCCTTTCTTTATACGTACATAGGTACATAAAATAGATTTTTTATTAATGACGGAAACAAAAACCTACATTCAGACGTTTTGACCATGTGGCGTCTCTGCTTAGTCTAAGTCTGAGATAATGATCTGGTTTAAACGCGTAAACTCTTCCTGCTTGCTTTCACTGCTCTCATCAAATAAGAGGTAGTTTTTATGCACAGACACACACGTTGTTCCTCTCTTCCTCCACGTCTGAGTATTTGAGCTACGAATAAACAGACACACATGTCGATCCGAAAAAAAGAACATGCTTGGAAAGCCAAACCTATTTACCTTTAAACGATAGGGACATTTTACATAGCCTCTGGTCTTTTCGCCTTAAAATCCTTAAAATCCTTAAAATCATAAGCACATCCGGAAAACAATGTGTTAAGCATTATTGCTACTACACATAAAAAATACCGGTTTCAGGATATCCCCAGGTTTCCCATTTTGAGTTGGTAATGTGTCATGCTTGTTGGGGATATTATTGGTAATTACATTGTAGCTTAAACACATCTACACCCACACAGTCATATGTAGGCCAGGTACTGAGTAATGATTGGAATGATGAGTTTTTTCAACTTGAAATAATTTCCTCACACGAACAGTCATCAATATGAAAATAATTTTTAATAGTCTAATGCTTGATGGCTAAGGCGTAATTGAAATGTGATACATTGTTGTTACACGAGTGAAATATTGTTGCAATTTATAAAGCCTTGAAATATATTTCTGGAGAAAATCAACCCAATACATGAACATATACATGTATTTTGTGCGTGCAGACCAGAAAGGGAAACAAAGTATGCTAACATACACAAAAATCTCATACACACAGAAAGAAATATTTTACTGTCATTTTTCAATTGTTTACCTTAGTTTCTCCCAGGTATACTAGCCGGTGACGATGAAGTGAAGGGTGGAAAGCCAGTCAGTTGGCTAAGATAAATAGCCCTTTTTTGTATTGTTGGATTTCTGAGTTAAGTACACTGGAACATGTAAAAGGATGTACCACAAACTTCACAACTCTTATGGCATACACAAGTCCAAAATAATAGCTTGTTTGGGAAATGACACGTTATTTTTCTTTGTTCCCTAATTTTTTGCGAAGCAATCGGCTTCAGTCACTGTCTCCAGTTTGAAACTTGTGTAGTAAATATTGCTGTACCTGTCAATGGAGCATATAACATGTATGAAATAGCCACAATTTTTTCTACCGTAGCAAATATTAGCAGTTTATTCACAACAGACAATTTTCACACGATCGTAAAATAGATATTTCTTCTGAAAAATTAAGTCTCGCATAGTCATGCTAGGTAGTAATCCTCTTGGAATTTTTCCGGTAACAAAGAGCGAATTCTAAGATGCCAGTATAGTTTATGCTGTTGTTACAGTCTTGCAGTACAACAACATTTATTGGCATTTGTAAAGCCAATATGATTGATTTATATGTTTATGGTTCAAAGACAACAAAGGTATCTTTTTGCGACAAATCTCTTAGCTTTGCTACTGATTCCTTTGTAAGTTTAACATTTACTCAGAGATTCTCACAAAAAGCATGTGGAAACACGGCAGAGACGACGAAGACAACAGTGATCTTGTCCTCACAACTGCAGAGACGAGACTGAAGCAAAATGTTATGATGATCAGGGAAGGAGAGAGAATGTTCAATGATCTCTGCTCCAAGCTCTGTAATATGCACCAAACGATAAGCGATATGGTGTATAACATAACGTTCGAGTTTTTTCACTTAGCTAAGTAAGTGTGGATTGTGGACCGTTTGTTGCCTGTAACTCCCTCATTTGCTGCTTTGTTTCCATTAAATTCTTCCAAGTAACACATAGCTAGTCCAGTTCAAAGAGTACATTGTGCGTCCTGCCTATAAGCTCACCTGAATAAACTGTATACAAAGCAAAGGATGTATTTTAAGTATAAATAACGTATATATGCTAGATTTAGAATGAAAGGCAAAGCAATTGTGGTGTAATAATCTAATGTGTTAAAAATACGCATATTTACACAAATGTAGGGAAAGGTAGCAATGCGTGGGTTTCGAGTTTAATTGTTAAGCAAGTGCAGGTACATACATCCATTGTGCGATGAAGTGCATGCGATCGGGGTAGAATTGCGTGAGGGAATCTAGTAACAAAGGGTTACGCAACTTCCAACAAAAAGTAATGTAAATATGTAGTTGTAGCCTGGCTGTAACGACAAAACTACTCGTACATACATATTCATTATCAACTTTTAAAGGATCCACAAACATCCATTAAGCTATCACTTCATATACATTTGCATGTAAACATACAAGAATTTAATAGGTTCAATAATTAGAGAAGCTTCATGTAACTTCGTATCATCATTCGCAATATGTGTGAGATGCTGCTTATAGCAGTGACTGACTTTTTTAGTAAATTCAGCTTACCTTTGACATTTTATTATAAACTTAACGGGCCAAGATCTTTTTACAATTCTACTTGGCATTTCTTTTAAACATATGAGCAAATCATTATCCTCTTTTCCGGTAAATTTTAAACCACCACCAGCCGGCTTACAGAAGCTATAATTGGATTAGCTATACAGACAATTTCATACGTCGCCTAAAAACTATCCAGGTATTCCAGGTACTTAACTCAAACGGTAAAGTATTAATTTCAATTTAACGCAACGAATCTTCCTCTATCTGTTCCGGACTGTTAAATTCCTTAACTTTCTTTGTCTGGTTGCCAGTTTTACCAGCGCTCTAACAAGCAACAAGAGACCGAAAATATATAACTGTTAGTTAGACTTTAAATCGCACTACACGCATATGTTTCGCAGTAATACTTGTTTTTAATCTTACTGCCCTTTAAGCTTAATTCGTAATTACCATAATAGTAAACTAATTCGTTGCGTAAAATGTCGTAAAAAAACAATTTAGAGCCTGTTTTCGTCAAAAATAATAATTTTGAATGTTAGTTATTTCACAATAAATCTAGTATATTTCCCTAAGAGGTGAAACTAACCACCAGAGTAGCTAACCGTCTGTTGACAATTTGTCAAAGTAACAGCTTAACTACCATTGTAATCTCAGTTAACACAATAAAATGTTCAATTTCTAATTTTAGAAACACTACTACGGCGGTATATCTGCTGATCAATTTACTTGGTTTTGTATTATCGTTAACGTCAAATAGCCAGAATGCCTTACGCCATCCCTACCCTGACTC
>JAHZNG010003187.1:0-27714 GCA_027744375.1 Orchesellides sinensis
AGATTATTCTTTTTTTTTCCTGCCCAGTTTATGCTAAACTAGGACCAATTTGGTTTTTGATAGTCAATTTATGCCTTTTTATAGAATTAGAGATACTAACATAGCCTTGTAATCATGTACATGAGAGCCTTTGTTGTGGACTGGCTTTTTAGATTATATATCATCGTTATTGTCAAATGTGCCAGTCACAGAGATACGTTATCAGCCAATATACATATTTGTATTAGGCTTATTTCATGGATGCTAATAATTAAGAGAAACCCAAATTAAAATGCAGAAGAAGGGGTTTCTTAGACTCATTGATTGCATTTTATCTCTGACAAAAGGAAAGTTTTTGTTTCATGCATTAGTCATACTGTGTTTGAATGCACATTCATATA
The DNA here is from genome assembly GCA_027744375.1 of Orchesellides sinensis. Lineage (NCBI taxonomy): Eukaryota > Metazoa > Arthropoda > Collembola > Entomobryomorpha > Orchesellidae > Orchesellides > Orchesellides sinensis. The sequence goes on from JAHZNG010003187.1 coordinate 381, forward strand.
TGTATTATCACACACAGTGCATTGTAATGATATAAGCTTAAGCAAAATAAAAGAGGTGATTTGTATTTAAGTATCACACCACATAGTTTACAATGGACACTTTGATTTCTGTTTAATGAACTTTATACCTAATTAAAGGAAATTTACAGTGATAAAGGCGTGTTGGTTTGGTAAAAGTTTGACACTAGCACACGTGGAGCAACTTGCTTTCCACGAAGTATTATGTTAGTATGAAAATTTAATTGCGTGATCCACATACCTACACGCTACATCAGAGAACTAAAAAAATTAGGGCAGGGTTTATAGTTTATGTCATTGTTATACCTGGAATAATCCGTATTTCTATACTAGGTATAGGTATAAACTATCGATAACTTTGGAACTGTAGCTTTTTGCATCGGGTTTTAAAAATAATAATAAAGAATTATTCTTTATATGAAAATGAAAATAAATACTAACAGTATAGACTATACATATCCCGTCATTGTCTGACGAAACCATTATGAATATAGATTTGTTTCGGTGGATTCATAGTGAAGTTCATTACGAGTCTGACAAATTAGGGTATTGATGCTGAAACACGATATTGTTTCCTATACACATCTTGGCTGGCTTTCGACTGTTTTGAAAATGAATAGCAATGTTCATGTTCATAGTAAAGTATTGGATACAAACATTATATGAATGAAGAAGTGACATGCAAATGTCTCTTATTTACAAGATTTTTCTTTGAATTTATTAGTTTAGTAACATAATATGAGACAACAAATACATGTGCATTTTTCCCGCAATAGAGCAGAACAACATGTTATGTCGTATTCAGGCTATCTCGACATTATGCTCTCTCCTTAATGAGTCATTATAGCCAACACACGAAATCATTATTTGTTTTTGGGTCAGTGTTGTATTTTATTGAGTTTATGATCGAGTTTTTAATTTTCAAATACCATATCTTCTCCTGGCCTCACATCACATGCAGCTCTAGAAATTGCCGATGTAGTTGAAAAAATAAGATGCGAATGAGTATCTGGTTTACATGACTAATCTAAGATAATTCTTGTTCATGCAACATGTCATGTTACTGCGAAAGATCTACAGGAAATTGATATATGTATTATTTGCGAAAAAATATGAGGAATGTAGTTTTACGCTGACTACTTGCAATCGTTCTTATCACTAAATACTATGTAGTCATTGGATTTTTTTGTTTTGTTTTTGTTTACATTATTCAGTTGCTGCGACAGAGGAAGGGTAATGTACCAACAGCCCCCGTAGTAAGCAAACTCAAATACTTGCGTATGGTCATAAAGTTTTCTACAACAAGCAGTTGAGTGCTTATGGGTGTGAGTACACATGTTACATTCAGAGAAGGAGAAAATATGTGCATATCTTCTGTGATGATGATGTAGCTGTGAAAAGCCAATAGTAAATGAAAGAAAATCTATAAGTGCAGATGCATAACCAGCCGTTGAACATAATATGCCGATCAAAGCACAACAACAACGTGTTGAACATATATAGCAAATGCTTATGCATACCCCTGCCAAAGAAAAACGAGTAGTTATACATATTTAAAGTTATTTTGTTAGGAGGAGAACAGCCAACTTTTGTAGTGTTAATACTGCTCATATTTTGTTTGTATGACGGTTTGAAAAGCGACAGTAGTTCTTGACATCCACAACCTTCTTCACTGAACGACAGCGTGAGATATCCCGATTTTTGCTGCTCTGGAATTATACATTCCTTTGTAGCTCAAGTATAATTGAAACAGAGCAATTTGACCTCCTTCTGGAGCCATTATTTGGAGTGTTGTTGTCGTCATCATTTCTCAACTAAAATATTTACGAGTGATGACAAAAGGGAAGGATTTATAAAGAAGTTAGATCTGTTGTTGTCAAAATTTCCCATGAAATTCTAATAGTTCTTCGTATTCATCAATTCAGCCCTCTTTCTTGCCGTCGTTGTCAGTTTTAATCTTGCTGAGACTAACAAAAGAGACGAGGCGAATAAATATCTGAATTTGCAAAAAAGCAAGCGAATAAGAGAAACAGAGTTTGGACAAGGCATGTACAACTCAATCGTTATTATGCATGGCAGGTACATATCAGACATTTTTTGCTTCTAAAGTGGCGTCTGTTGTATCCAAAACACATACCTTGCCATTCAGTTGGTTTGCTTTTGCAACAAAGACTCAAAAATAACAACAAGGATTCTTCCACTTTACTCAGACACTAAAAGTATCATTGATATTGAGATGATGTCACTTTCTTAAACGATTTTTACTGTCTGTTACACAATCAATCTTGTTTCGAGTTGTAACAACATTAATTATATTCAGAGGAAAAACAATAAAACCGAAACAATGGTGGTGCAAAACCGTTTAAATAATACCTTATATGGATCTCATCGTAATTTATCTTCCTCCTCACTTGGAGGAGAAACGGTGCGTCGAAACTACTGGATGAGTTCCAGGGACTCTGAGAGCAGTACAAGTTTAGCTAGCGACGATGAAGAGTTCTTTGGTAGAGATGATGACTCGTTTCATCGACGGCGAAAGCGTTCCGGAACTTGGCCGTAAGCCTGTGTATAATATAATTGCCTTCAGCTTTAGACTTTACGTCTAATGTCGCAAGTTACATACTTATCGGATCACAGCTTCTTCTTTCATATTGCTTATAGTTATCAGTGCTACTAAAATGGTGTTTGGTTAGTTTAACAAATGTATAAAAGGATAAGAAAAAATGTAGGGAACAATGGTAAACGAGTGTGGAAACAACGTTATGTTTGCTCTTCCTGTGACTGAAGACGTTTTCAAATGAACTGCATCGTGTAGTGTGGAAGATAAATTATCATTAATTACACATGCGACAAGTGTGTGGGTCATGATCACGTACATAATTATTCATATAACTAGATTTTTTTCTGAATAAGGAAAAGTACATTTTATCAGATGGAATGATATTATTTTAGATGCTCAAGGGATGACATTCTTTTACTTGTAAGGAACGTGTAAAGTAGTAGTCTAAAGATAATTAGTTTTTTAGTATTGTAGCAAGAATCATTCAATTTTTTGATAAGAGTTTAAACATATTAGATTATTTGGTATTGCTACCTGTCAAAAATCACGAACACAAAGTCGCTGCGGGTATAAGCTTCCTCTTCCGGAATATGTGTGAATAGAATAAATTGAGATTGAAAGGCAGGAGTAAAAGACATTGTAATTTATTACTAGACTTTAAGTAATTATGCTAACGAATGTCATTAGGTAGGATGTTCCTACTTTGCTTACATGATTGATCATTGCAATAGCTGCGATATGCCCAGATGACCTTAAACCTCACAGCTTCGTCAACAAAGCAACTCTTGATTCAATAGCTAGTTTTTATCTGTATAATAGTGAAACCTGATGAAAATCAGTTTGTCACTATTGCCTTGTGTAAATTTTGTCTCAATTCAGGAAGGAGCAGTTATGTTTTGAACAAAGTGTCGTATACAAGAAAATTAGAACCTTTGATGTACTCTTTGAGTTTTCATTTTTTTAGCTACCACAAGTCAAGTACAAAATACCAATGTTTACCATGGACTTTTTTCCTATTTCATGTAATGCAGATTGCGGTTGAGTATGGATTTTCGATACTTTAATGCTATCATTATGACTTTGTTGAGGTTACATCAGCATTGTAATTTTTATCGTACAAGGAAGTCAATTAATCTGCACCAAGTCTTTTGTTACTTTTGCTACTAATAGCATCTCGATAAATGTGACGTGGTTAAGCCTTTTGAATCTGTCATGATCAGTTTTTCAGTTTGCGATTGCGCACACCACAATGACAAATAAAACGCTTACGTCTTATGTACCTATGTACACTGCAGCAAAAACTATAATAATCCATTAATGCGGTGTTATGCAATCAAACAGTGGCGGTTTATGGCTGTTGTAAAGTAAAATTACAGACGCACATGAAAAAGTTGTTTTTCTTTTTGAAATAGCTTTAACGTGTGACGGGGGAGCTTGCATGGGTTGGGGATTATTGCTAACTTACGTGATTATATCGACAAAAAAGTTAATGCTTAGCTTGGCTTTACTATACGGCACGCTGTTTATTAACGAGCAACTTATATAAGGCAATATATTATAGATTGGTTTGGATCCGTGGGAATTCATGGAAATTCCATGTTATGCCATGTTCATAAGATTAGATGAGCTATTTCTGGATAATTCTATTTCCCCACAATATGTATAAAGTTTAAGCAATCTACACTTTATGAGGATAAAAAGGAATAGAAATCGGTAGTTTCCTTAAATGTAAAATATAAAAGTAGTAAGTAATTCTTGCTTCCGCTTTTACTGTGCATGTTGTAGCAACTTCTAGTATATAGTTTGTGGTAGGCTAGTTTTAGCCAGTTTAAATTTCATTTCATCACACTTATTTATTGCATGTTTACTAAATTTTTAATATTTTGCTTGTTGACAGAAAAGTGTTGACTATAATCTGGCCCTGACCATGACCATGTGTAAAAATTGTTAATTGTATGTGTGGTTATTTTTTGCAGGCGAACAAGATCTCTCAATGCCCCTTCTCCAATTCAGCAGTTTGGACCATGTGGAAGAATAATGAAGAATTCTGCCATGGTCATGTAAGTAACAATGCGTTTTCTCGATTTTGCAGTTTTATTGTATTTGCATGTTCGTTTGTTGAGCAATTCTTCATTATTTAATTACCATCATTGTTGCGCCATCATATCACCATCATCATTTCCACCACATATCAGAAGCTTGCAGAGCGTATCATCGTCAGCTTTCTAGCTTTTAGACAATGGGAGTAGTTGTTTACCAATACATTGGAGATATTGGCAGTGATTGTCGCAAGCATATTCGATATTTGCTCGCGCAAAACACATACGTTAAAGTTGTTGATGAGTTTTTCTATTTTTACGGACTGGTTTTTCAACCTTTGCCATTCATCCACCTCGAGGAATAACATAAACAACAGCCACAGAAAGATCTCGTTCATCATAACCTTATCTTCATCATAGCTTACCGTCGTGGCACATGGGTATTGTCGTAATAATAAGGTATTTTACTTACAGCATAAAATTATACGACAATATACAATATTTTTGGTTCATTGCACAGGGCCGGTTGGAATTTGAATCATATGTTTGGTATGTGGCAACCGGCTTGAGCTGGTTGGTCATTTTTGTGGCGTTTTCGTATCATTATAGTCTGCATGCCTTATCATTTATTTATGAAAACATTTTACGTAGCACGTACATCATCAATATTTCTTGACGTATATCAAACTACAGTATTTAAGAGGAAACTCTTTTCGTTTTATTTGATTTAACAACTTGTATTAGTTCCTTTTGGCCACGAAGAATCTGAACAACTTGTTGGGCTCAAAACGATGAAATCAAGATAATTTTATGCATTATGCACTGAAGGTGTATCTATCACACTCTAATTTGTGGTGTTTTAAAGCATGGAATACGTGTTTTCTTGACAAACAAAATGATCGAGGGATGTTAAACGCGTTAATCGATCAATACAACAGCGACTCTACCCTTTGCACGAAATCATAAACCATAATGTGATGGACTTGAAGAGATGAAAATGAAGGCTGCTACTAGGCTCCAAACAATCACCCACCGCCACCACTATTGGCAAAGAATGAATTAGAGCGCATTTGTAAACTTAACTGAATGCTAACCAAAGCCATATCATTACCGATAATGACACTGTTTTGGCTCCTTCGCGGTACATTTGTCATACATACCCTCTAAACGAACTTGTGAAATACTTAAATATTGTAAAATAGATTGGAGGCAGTTGTGGTGCGTGCGCTGTTCTGATTCTACTAAATATTTTGCACGATCATTTCAATTTGAACGAGTTTCACGTATCATTCTGGTAACTTTTGTCCCAAAAATTGAATAACACCATTTAGTGATTTCTGCATTTTGGTTCATACATTTCACGCATAAAATGTAGAGACTGCGCCACATTTGGCTACAACAAGATGCGTGTAATCCCTTAAATTCACCCTAATACATGTAAACTCTGGTATGGCTCAATTTTGTGTGAGCTTGAGCTCGACAGAGCAACAAAGAGGGAAAGTGCGAAGTAAGGTTGACGTCAAAGAAGACCCTGCCGGTTGACCCCATTCCTTTGTTATTACTTCAAACTAATAGTCTTCTCTAAAGTATTGCATAATGCTGTTTAAACATGTAGCCAGAATCCATGATAATTACCTGTCACTTGTCAGTCATATTCAGTTTACTGCCCCGTTGGATTTAGACTCTGTATACTAATGCATTTATCCTTTTTAAATATCTCCATTTCAAGCAAATATTAGAGCTGGTAGTACCATTTTCCAAGCTAGAGCTAGTACTGCGAGTTAATGCACTATCCAAGGCTAATAATATTGTTAGTTTAAGAGTAAAGAATTTTTTTGCCGATGGAAATTGTTTAGTGAATGCAATATATAATATATCTGTAGTACATATGTCTTAATGTATGAAATAAATTACATACTGGGAGGTGGTTAAATATTGTATGTCATACATATATTACATGAGGATAAAGATTCCAGGATAGTAGTTTTTGTAGCTTTTTCTAATTATTTGATGACGTGTGAGAATTTCCAAGATCTTGACTGAAGGTGATCTTCACAAGAAAAGTCATTGTCATTTTTAATTGTTCGGGGAAGTTTTTATGTGAATTCTAACGCCCATGAGCAACAAGATTTGCTTTTCTTTTTCATTTTGTGTCTTGGCACTAGTGGTGATATTCACAAGAAGGAAAATTATAAGGAACGTGAGTTCATTATGGGAAATGAACTCATTAATTAATCATCTGTAAAACTTTATCATGCATGTCTACAAATCGTACATTTCGCTCCCTACTCCAAAGAATAAATCATTTTAAAAATTAAGTTTTCAGCAGTCATTTTGGCAAGCTTTCTAAATATATTCAGTACAAGGCGCAATGTAATTTTGAATTATACTCCATCAACAATCAATCACATAAATGAATGGATAACTTAATGGAATGTGGATGTAAATGTGAGGTGCTAGTTTTACACAGATCGTGATCAGGTAGGCTGGGCAGATAGACATCTAAACGACACTTGCTTAGCCGACATATGATCTCTTTCAGTATAACGGAGCACGTTTTTTGATTGTACCTGTGGCTTTAGGGACATTTTTCTGATGAAATCCATATTTTTAATGTAGAATTTCATGTTGGAATGCGTTGAATTCCATCTGTTATACGAAGAAAGGCAAGTCGGCAACTAGTAACAGTCGTGAGGTCGTGTATCTTGAGATATGTGGTCCTCAGCACCCAACATAACACCAAATCAAATGCCGTAACAAAAAAGGTTTTGGTTCGCCGTAGCATTTTGGTTCGCTTTCTGTGATAAACAATGCTATACAATGTGCTCAGCTTTTATAGCTTGAGGGAACGATCCACATAATTCGGATTGTTCAAATTCCCTATTAACATTTTTCTCGAAAGTCAAATTCCAATGTGGCTGTTTTGTTACTGTACTTATTGCACCTTTTACATATTATGTTATATACTGTATCAAACTGAAACTAGCAGTTGTCGCTCTTCTAAGGTATGTGGTAACTACTCTGATGCTGAGTAAATATTTACTGTGGCACTGTTGGGTGTGTTTACAAAAACATAAGGTAGAAAGCTGGTATACGAGGTATCTGAGAGGATATGTAACGACATTATTGACGCTCGGGGGATCATGAAGAAGCTATATAGATGCAATCTTAAAAATACAAAAATTCTTTTACCTCATTAGGCAATATCTATGTGTATATTTGTGTACGCCGAAATAATGGATGATATTACTTATAATAATAGTAATAATTTTATTTCATATTAAACATAATATCTGTTCAAAGCTCAAAGACCATTCAGTAACTTTCCGTCAGTACAAAGAAAATACCAATAATTTTCCACTTTTCTGTGTTTCCTGTATCATATCCTACGTAAAATCTAGTGCATCCAAAAGAATAAAGATACAAAAAGTTGTTGTCACGATTGCAGTTCGAAACTATCCGCATACCATACATTTTCGTAGAAGTTAGTATAGCGTCCTTTTGCAGAGTTTTTAGTAGAATCTCTTTGTCGGCTGTCCCTGACTTTCTATTTGTGCCACATTTTTATATGGCAGCTTCTTTTGTGTTTTTCCTATTTTTTATTATTAAATAGGTGACTATTTGTGACATGATTTGCATAGGTTTTGTTTGGTTTAGTGAAATGTCAAGCAGATATATAGGAGCCTCGTCCTGTTATCAAAAAGTCAAACTTTCTCTGATTTTCTTAATCAGATACAAAGTTTAATAGGCAATGAATACGTTTTAAGAATGAAAGAGATCACCAGAGTTGGTCATTGTCTTAAATCAATACATTAATTAGGACAATGGATATCAAACTAGAACAAATATACAATATTAATATGAGGATGTTTTGGGTCCACATCTATTTTACTCGTAGAAGGTATTCATCTTTCGATACCTACTTGTAGAAAAGACTTCTTATCTGATTGTTGCAGTATATGAAGTGTGAATGCATGGATTTCTGGTTGAGTCATACTCATTTTTACAGCCTTTCTGACCTTAACACCAGTCTGACTTGGCGGCATTGAGTGGAACATATGCACTATATATTTTCATTTTCACTTCTTTCGTTTGATTTCCTTAAATTGGGGATTAGTCTGCCGTCGTCTTTCAACCTCTATTGGCTCTCACGAGCCGTGCAGTATTATTGCATTGAAATATTTTCCATCTCCAGAGAGTCCAGTATCAGGAATACCCAGACAAGCATCTTGTTACAACAATGAAGATTCTAGAGTCATATCAAGCTCGGTAGTACAAAGACTTTCTAAAATCATTTTGAAGAATTGCTCTACACAAAAGACACCTTTTGCAACACATGCACTTCTTCAAAGCAGTTTTATACAATCATGAAGATTTGCAATTTCTTATGTTCTAATTTTGTATTACAATTTTTCTGGTATGTTTATGGGGGAAATTACAGGCAGATTCAAGACCCTGCATTCCAACGGCTAACATGGTACAAGCCTCCTCTTACAGTCCTGGTTATCAAAAAGACGCGAGATGTATCCGTGCTAAACCCATTCGTTCAGCTTACCCAGTGGTTGATCATTGTAAGCAATCTTATTAACTTTCTTTAAGAATGAATTTATTTATGTTTAATATAAACGTACCTACATATGCAAAAAGTAGTACAAGTATTAATTCGGTTTTGCAGGAGAAAAGAATGGTGGTGCATGTTGAATCAGCTATTCTGGATGACAAGGTACTTACAGCAAACGCAGATTTTCTCGCCATCCGTGATAAGCTTCAGGTATTTCGTGAAGGTCGCGATGACCTTACTGACAAAATTGATTTCATCATTTGTCTTGGGGGAGATGGCACATTGTTGTATGCTTCTTCTATTTTCCAGGTATATTAAGCTGATTTTAGCAGTGTAGAACAATGAACTCATTAGCATGACTTTTTATTTATAAAGCAAGCTCGGCAAATTCTGTTTTAAATCTGTATTGTAGCAATCTGTACCACCTGTCATGGCTTTCCATCTTGGCTCCTTGGGATTTCTTACTCCATTTTTATTTGACAACTTCCAAGAAAAAGTTACCAATGTCCTTGAAGGTATGACTTAATTAATTATGTCTTTGTAATGTCACTTCAATCAAATAAGCGTGAAAGTTGAGGCAATATACACTACATATCTTTGCTTTCAGGCAATGCTGCCCTAACGCTGAGAAGTCGTCTGAAGTGCACGCTGAAACGACGGCCCTCTGTGGAAAGTGAAAATAATCACACCAATTCAAATGCAGCTGCTTCTTCAAATGGGATCATTTGCCATGCACCCCCAAACCCCATGGACGGACGTGCTCCAAAAAATTTCCTTGTTTTAAACAAACGAAAGAAGTGAAAATAATCACACCAATTCAAATGCAGCTGCTTCTTCAAATGGGATCATTTGCCATGCACCCCCAAACCCCATGGACAAAAACTTTTTGCATTTTAGCTCATTTTTACTTAAACTATTAAAGAAACAAAGTACATATTTTTGTATGGTTTTGATTTTGATTCATTTAGATCAAAATCTCACCAGATAGTCGAAACACTGCATGGGTTTCGTTCGATGGTAGAAGCCGCCAAGAGCTCAAGCATGGAGATGTGTAAGTTTCAAAAATTTCATTGTTGACTTTTTTATTGTTTACGAATTCGCAATCCTAATACTCACATCCAAACATTTTTTTAATCATGCAGACTATCTGTTACAACTTCCATCTTTCCTGTTCCTTCAATATGCGCTCAAGATCAGATTCAGGACTGGTTTGATTCTTTAGCCGACTGCCTACAATGGAATGTCAGAAAGCGTCAAAAGACTTTCGAAAGTATGGATGATTCCAGTGAGGGTTATGATATGATGGATTCTTAAAGATTAATACTTATTACTTAAGATTTATTCATAAAAGTACGCGTGTGGAGTTAGCGGGATTTACTCCGGTGTGTCGTTTCGTGATTTCGGTGATTTGTGGATTAGTTTAGTAGTATTGATTTAAAAATTAAATTCGTATTATTTTGTGAATGTATTAGAAGTGAAAAGGGTCCTGACTGTGTCGGGTTTCAGTTTGGTGCGTATTTTGAGTTAATTTTAAACTCGTAAGTTTGAATAATTTCATCAGCGTACTTTCTTCCCTAACAATAAGTATTACAGTCGCAGTTTATGAATCTGTTAGAAGTAAAAATGTAATTGCTGTACAAATGAAAAACTGGCTTAGGGGCCAAAAATTTAAAATTTTATACATATTCTGGTTATGGGACCATTACAGGAGGCTACGCTTATTCCTTCTGTTCAGCTTATACATTTTCTTAGACGGTTGAAACTCCGATTATAAAAATTAAATTGGTTAATGGAAAATGTGGAAAATTTTAGATGCTGTATTTTCGCACTTCCTTCAACCAAGTGATATTAAAAGAATTAGACTTTCAAATTTGTTAAACGTGAACTTTCATTAAAATTATTTTGAATTTACTCATCTTACTTGCAGTTGACATTTGCGTTTTGTTAACAGGTTCTTGTTGGAGCTTCTTTAGCTAGATATAAGGACGGTTGTTTGATTTCCTTTGCTCTTTCTAAGTTTCATATCGTTTAAACAGTACTTACCATTAGACAAATCATAAGGATTTGACATATAAAACATTCATTACGTTCGTCACAATTGCTGCATTGTTTCCCATTAGACTTAAGTATAAATGAAACAATGAAATCCATATTTAATATTTATGTTATTATCCTTGACCGCTTGCATTATACATTCCTTTAAAGCAATTTTCCATTTCTTCTCTTGCTAACCCCTATTTTAGTTTTTCCTGGATTTTAGGTACCATATTTTCTCAAATGAACGACGCACAAAAGTGCATAGCTATCATAAAATTTATTTTTTTTCGAAATTTTAATTGGTTCAAGCCTTCCAGACTTTCGCAAATTAAATTCAAAACACAATTCAAGGTCATGAAAATGTGCCATATTTGTTTTGGTAAATTAAAAAAAAGTTCATCAAATTGAATGTAACGATCAAGGTAAGAAATTATAACTCCGAGCAATCAGCAAAGTATATTATAGAACTCGGTGCCTAAAATGGATCAAATATTGATAAAAACAGCCTTAAAATTTTTACGAACAGCTCAAGAAATAAAATACGTACTTCATGCTATCGATTTAGTGGGAAATGGCTCGTGGTGATGACGTCATACGTTCAGTTCCGTGTATATGCTACTACTTTTACTCTTGTTCCAGGCAAGGTTTCGTATCCTATCCCCTATCCCTTAACGACGTCATCATTTCTATACAAGTAGGCATAGTGCAAGTGGGTATGATGTAGGTATTAGGTATACGCATACATACTTAATTTGCATGATCATTGCGAACAGCATTTCTTCGGTGAAGACTACTGGAATGGAAGACTGCTTCCCTCTTTTCCATATTTCGTTTCAGTTTCTTATTTCCTCCGTTCCGGAATTTATGTTATGCATAATGCATATATAACATGTACCTTACACCTACATTCATATACAACCAGTTAGTTGTTCGATTTAGCCTCTTGAAGGTCAAGTAATTCAGTTTTAATACCTATATTAAAACAGAATTCAGAAGAAACACGTGTTTCCGTAAAACAAAGTAAATGGTCATCTCATCCACTATATCAAATGAAACTGTGTGTGGTTAAATATAAATTTCAACGAATGTTACAAGCAATATTCTTACTTGTTAGCATACCTTTTACCCCGTGCTACCTATACATATATAAGCATATACAATTACACAGAACGAAGAAGTAATACTTATGCCATTGGGATTTTTAACCGTGGAAAATCACAGTACAAGTCACATAAAGTTTGCTTACACGTTCAGATAGCTGAAGAGGGACAAATTCCCGAATACGAAAAAGTGTGCTAGCAATTTTATACAAGTACATGTATAAACACAACCACACATTTACTATCTTCAGCAGGGTACTCTCCTTCACTATGGACATTATATCGAAGACTAGAAGTTGCAAAAACAACCCTACTTGCTCTCGGTCTACACTCTCACTCGATAAGAGAAAGCTACGAGATTTTTTTCGGTAATAATATGAAAAAGGGCGAAGAGAATGTCAGGACTGGAACTGATGCTGGAAATGTAGAAGACTGTGCCAGCCTTAGAAACAAGAAGGAAGTTGGAGCAAAAGAAGACGTTAAAATGTAGGTGAGTTCACTTCATCCGGAGCCCTCAACATACACCGACCGGGTCCGATACACACCGAGGGGATCCCGCTTGATTCTGATGCATTTCAGCAAAAAGTTCAACTAAGCCTTCGTTTGTATCAAAAAGATCCTTTCGCTGTATGCTACTATCATGGTCATCCTATAAATTCACATGGATCTCAGTCTTCCCCACTTATTATTAGTCGTCAACTTTCCTTTTTTAGATTTCACTCATCATACATCTTTTGCTCGTGATAGATGAAAGCCTCACACTCTCACTCGGCAAGCACTGAGCTCAGCCAAGTGGGCTCTACTGGCTTTTCTCTCATTTTCTGTTTTGCTTTCTGTAGTGGAGCGTCAGTGAATCTATGTAATTTATGCTGTGACTTTCACTTACCCACGTAGGTAACTCACCTAAAATATTTGCATTTGCACTTATCACACACACCAAGTACGAACGCGGATTTCCCACGTTGTTTTTCATGTTCAAGGCAATTGTTAACAGTTGTTATTTTGTCACATCGTTAACTTATCAACCCTTGCGTTAAGATAACCATGAAACGTGCGTACAAGTTTACTCAAATCGTTCGTCGTTTCAAAAGTTAGTAAACCAAGTTAAAACTTTATTTAGCCAACTCTAAGTGCTACTTCAGTGCTTCATATTGTAATTGAGAAGGAATTGTGTGACTGGTTCACATATTTGTCACAGCCCTGGAGAACCAATCCAAGCCCCTTAAAACCATGTTTTTAATACAGAAGTATACGCAATATAAAGCTGCACAGGCGGAGCAGCAAAAACGGAAAGTAACTGAGAAGGAGTTATCTCAGCTTAATAGCAAAATTGTAAGTGCCTGTAACTTATTTAAAAAGGCTTAGCTAACTAGTTTGGTTTTATTTACTTCATTATTATCATTTAATATAATATACTTTACTTAAGGATGTACGTGTGAGCAGTTCAAAGCTAATCTTTAGGTTAATGTTCTTTAGAAAAACAGGGGTTATGTCGTATTCATTTTATATACATTCATACTTGAATATACTTGCCATATTATTTTAACCTCGTAAGTATCGTATCTAAATTTGGACCTTCTCTCAGATTCACGTATTTTCCTATACGATGTATTATTTACTAGACTGTAGGTTCCATGATGAACGGAAGTCAGGCTTGGTTTCGTCAGAGACCTGAAATCGTATAAATATACCTATATTTGTAAGCATAAACTGTTTCTGAGCAAACCTTGACTTTTCACTCGGCTACGTTGAGAATATCGGCTAAGTAGAAGATAGCTTTCTGAAGCTTGAATTATGAGCATCTTGACATTGAACAGTAACTGAATGGCAATATAGAATCGATGTGGTCATTTTTATGGTTCACTCCCTCACTCTGGGTGGTCCACTGTGGCGAGTTAACCATAGGATGGTACCATTTATCAAAAACCACGTTGTTCAGTTTTGCTTTCTACAACAATTACAGAACAGCATTAGATATCCCATTAAAGCCACAGGAGGATACAAAAATAGTACTGCTATTTACTGAACTATCATCTAAAAACATCGTTTTGTATGTTTTTCCCTATCGTCTAGAAAAATATTAACTCGGATTATTTTATCCCTTTTTTTCTTTATCATTATATTCAAGGTTTCTAAATACAAACCAAGTTCGTATCGATATAAATAAGCCTGGGAAATTTCCCAAGTGGCTTTTCATCAATAATATCGCCCCTACCTGATTTTTTTGTTTATTTTTTACTGAAGAAACTTTTCTATCGACGGTGTCCATCTTACAGGCATCTATTGTCAATGAAATCCATAAAGATTCCTACAGTTCCCAGGGAGCGCAAATATATAAGTTAGGAATGTGTAATTTCCCATTTACATTACTTCTTGAAAAGTACAGGTTTAATGGCAATACTAAACAATATTGATACGGGTTGAATGTGGGTAGTCTACCAGTGTCTATAACCTATCTGTTAAAGTTAGAAAAGGCAAAGAAATAATCATTGTTGTTGTTGTACTTTGGACACAATGACAGGCTGTAACAAATCATGGAGCAGTAAATGAGCATTATATCCATTTAAGAAATTAAATCATTTGGCAATATTTGAGAAATGCATGTGATAACGTGCATCCAAATCACGAAGCAAGATAGTATACAACGCAAGAGAATAGTCATTGGGAACAAATATGGTCCTTGTTCATGGGAGTTCCCTTGCACGTTTGTACGGAAGTTTTTAATATTGCTTTGAGATAAAAGGAACTTTCGGAATAGATTACATAAGATTACAAAATCAGAAAGGATATACTTGCAGAAAAAGTGGTACATGATTGCGTGACCTACGGCAGTCTTGAAACACTTAGTTGTAGAATATCCGGAAAACACAAACTAATAAAAGCCAGAAAGAGCAGGATATTATAAAGGTGGTGTCATTTCAAGCATATCAGTCAGCTTTTATCTACATACTTATGTGAATATACGATGGAGAAAACGGTGTGCATTAGAAATGAACAAATCCATTATTATTGGTGGGTGATGGATAAAACAGATAGTAAATTTGGTGGTTAAACGACTTACAACCTGAATTCTCAAATAAAGTACTGATATAAACTGAGATTTACACGAGTTTGTTTTTAAAAGCCTGTGATGTGCTGTACGATTTACGATGAGTCGAAAATGAAACAAAAAAGCTTTTGTAGGTTGATTCAAAGTAGAACATTGTAGGTGAAAGTCTCAATACGGCGCATCTAACTTTCTATTTGTCTCTTATATTGTTGAATGTATTGGCTTTCTAATCTTGTAATACAGAACCAGTCACGTTGTGTGGCTTCCCTTCATTACTTATTTGTGTGGCTGGCTGAATAATGAGGCTACAAATATATGTTGTATGACAAAATACATACCTGAACTAATGAGTTTATATGTAGGTAAATCCACAAATTTATGTACAGCTAGGCTACATAACCTCCTACAGTCTAAATATATTTGCATATGTGCGGATTTAATTTGCAATTGAACAAACTCACGTTGGAATATAACAACTCGAAATTCAGGCAACGTGATCTTGTCCTTTTTTATATACCTATACATATTATACGTATGTAATATCTTATTTGTTTCGAGGAATTATAGAAAATCCTCCAACACGCCGTGGAGAATTTCAATGGAATCAAGTAAAAACATGGGCAAAATAGTAATTCTGGGCAGCATTTCACGTTGTACTACGTATGCAATTACGCACACCTCCACCGACTGAATGACGGATTTACAAATGAACATCTTATGAATGGATTTGTTTTGTACGTAGGTGGACGTTACTACACTGTGGTTTGTTTTGCATTTTCGCTGCCATCCTCTTCCTACGCTTAGCGTAAAACAACAATCAAAAAAGAATTAGAGTTAAGCTGACCAAAACCTCAAAGAGAAAGTATGCGTTATTATAGTAGATTAAGTCCATACAAATAATGGAGGAAAAGCAATACGCCCAACCATACAATCATACTATAATGAGAATTAGAGACTTAGTAGCCGTCAATCACAGTGTCGCGTCGAAGGATATCGGGAAATAAACTGCTCAATCACGTATAAATTGTTCAAATTTTCTTTGAAAGGAAAGACCCATTTGAGTTATTTTTAAAGGATATTTAAATTTTAACGCTTAAGGGCTTCATTATAGTATGCGCGCCTTTTGTACTTCAATCTAAAGAACCTAATTTTTTATTTAGGACAAGTTGCTGAATAAGCTTGATGAGCATGAGCCTGAGCTGGCGAGCAATCAAGATGAAGAGGTAAGTCTCTCTTCTTTTCAATACATTTTTACCTGAGTACTATAACCCAAGCAAAATGAAAATTCAATCTGGAGAGTTTGTATTAGAAATTTGTGTACTTGCCACTTTCTGAAAGCTTTCATTGTTATTAAGCTAAACAAGACGTTAAGCACACAATCCTTAATGCATTTTTCGTTTGTTAAACAGCCGGAAGTTTCCTGTCATAATTTTATACACCTACATTGTTCGTCCCCATAAAACTTAATTTTTTATTGGAACCCACCATCTCCCAATAAATTGCTTTGTAAATAAATTTTCCACTCTCCACCTTTATTCGTTCACATGTTTTGCAGTGCGTCGTCTGTGTCCATGCGAAAGCAACAATGCAAACATATCCTTGTGGCCACCGGGTTGTCTGCCGTAAATGTTTTGTAAAAACTATCCAAATGGCTGTAGCTCAACGACTGCTCCCTCTCCGATGCGTCATGTGTAGGGCGAAAATTCTGAGATTGAAGCACACAACTGGGTCAAGTGTCTCATCATCCGCTTCCCAATACACAATTAGTGGAGGACAATGGTATCACGTCCCTCAGTCTGCCTCACTTTACTCAGTCACATCAAGCACATCTGGAGTTTCTGGTACATTAAACTTAGCAAGAAAAAAAATATCATTTGAAACCATTTCGTTTTTCTTTAAAAATTATTTTTATGCTCTGTAGGAGTATCATCGGCAAGCTCGTGTAGCTCAGCCTCGTCATATAAAACATGCGCTTCCAGTTTTTCCGCTGCATCTCTAAAAAGCAAACGATCCTACTCATCCTATAGTAAAATGGGTTATCAACCTCTACGAACGTCATCTCCTTCGCCTTCACGAAGCCCCCAGCAAAGATCTGGGCTTATGGCGAAAAAGGATAACAAAGTTGCACCTGTCCTCGACAGTCCAGTGGGAAATGGACAGCCGCCCAAGGGCAAACTGACACTTATTCGTGAGTTCCAAAGAGAGTATCGTCACGGCAAGGAGCAGTCTGCCAACGAGAGAAAGTCATCTAGTGTCGGATCATCTTACAAGCCTGGAAGCACACGTATCAAGTAAGCGCTCAACTTGGATTAATTAGTTTAAGAATGCCAATAATACTCGGAGACATTATCTGTGTTTAAGTTTTGCATTAAGTTCGGTAGATAAACATTCAAACATATGCATACACATATGAATCCCTTGAAAGACTATACATATACTACTATACTACGACTACGAGTAAAGTTATCAATTGCTGATGGTGCAGTATGGAAATAGGAGAGATACATACATACATCGATCCATCGATGCTTTTGTTAGAGATCGATGGGTTGTATTAGTCACTAGTAATATAATAGCCGTTGCGAAACTTATCTGAAACTTTTTTGTTTTCCTCTCACATGAACATCCTCTATAGTAATGGAATACACGTTGAGCACAGTATGTTTTCCACAGCATCGTCCGGAAATGAAATAGATGAGCCATACGCAGAAACTGTATTATGTATGAGATGGATGGAATAAAATGTTAAAGGACTATTCACTTTTTGCAGTTTGGCTTCTCATCTTCACAAGTTGATACATGTCAGAGTTTGTGCCGGAAAAGGAACTTCTGT
Source organism: Orchesellides sinensis (assembly GCA_027744375.1). Taxonomy (NCBI): domain Eukaryota; kingdom Metazoa; phylum Arthropoda; class Collembola; order Entomobryomorpha; family Orchesellidae; genus Orchesellides; species Orchesellides sinensis. The sequence continues at coordinate 18,578 of JAHZNG010003187.1, forward strand.
ACATCATGTATGGTGAATGTTAGAGTTAAACCAGATGCAATAGTTCCTAAAGCATAGCTTGGTTTTAGAGCATTGGAATTGGAAGAGCGATTATTCGTGCAGAACCAGACAAGTTCAATTTATTTTTAAATCTATTTATGAATAGTTGTATATAGTACGACTTGCATTAGACTAGTTAAATTTGGTTACTCTTGTCGTACTTGCACTTACCATAACTTTACATGCAATCGTACAATATAATGTAGTTTGCTTACTTTCTACTTTCAGACGCAATTTATTTATTAAAAGGACTAAATTTTTTGGCTAAAGACGTCAATACGGTTTTGTTTCCAAACTTCAGTGCACACAAATTATTTTTAGCGAGTGTTTTTGAAATATGTGGACAGGCCTTTGCCATTTTCTTTTATTATTCAAATGCAATTCCGTAAACTGTACGAGTTTTGCTTACAAAATTAGCTAGCTTCTCTTTTCTTTTGCTTTACTGCATTTTAAGGGATTCTGATTGAGATCGAACGAACGAGGCAGTAGTAGAGTGACTTTAACAACATTGTTACACACAGTATTCAGCTTGGCAAGAAATTCCCTAAACGGCCATTTTATACAAAGAAGAGGCCTTGAGGAAATAGAAGCTGGGATAAAAGAATCAGAGTTTCAAAAAAAGTTGTCTAACAGTTTTGGCAGAACTAAAGAACAAAAGCACTCTAAGTGAGTACTTATGTATTATGTTCAGATGTACACGAACAAACAAGTTATTTACAAGTAAATACGTAAACCGAGTATACAGCTTTTCAGACAAATTGTATAATCCACACAGTAGTTTGTTTTTGGTGAGCAAACTGGCTATCATTTCCCTTTTAAAAATTTACACATAATACACTCCATTCCAAGTACGTTTCAAGGAACGACCAACTCATTTGCTCTCAACTAGAGAAAATGAACACTGTGTTGAGGTACTCCCTCAGCTAACTAATTATTTCATGAAATGCCTTCATCTTCTAAACGCTATATAACCTTTCTAAAAATTTATTTAGCCAGGGAGCTGTTTTACTGAAACTCTTTATGAAGTATCCCATCGTATCAAGATTAACCAATGCGAAAGAGTTTAAAGGCTAAATAACGTATGATAGCAATACCTCAAGGTGAAACTGGTGGAAAGTGGAGAAGGCAAAAAATCAGTTCAGCGTATTGTTTCCTAAAAATATGTTTTTTCAAGCAGTATATATCCTTGATCGGAGTAAATAAATATGTATATATTTACCCCTTGCTAAGCATATAATGGTTGTAAATGTACTCTGCTTGGGAAATAAAAGATAAAAATAATTCGAAGAGAAAGTTAAAGTGAGGACAAGGATTATGTTTTGAACGCTTTCCCCTTATTATTCCACCTGCGAGTATGAGAATCGCCCGTGGCTCATAGAAAGTACTCTTTTTTATTTGTTGGAAAACTAGTTTTTGTATTATATCCTCTTTTTGTACAAACCACTGTTATAATGACTAACAGAAGGAAAGTAAACTGCAAAATCTTGCAACCCATAAAAAGAAAAGCCAAAACTAAGCCCTGCTTTTCCTGCCTCCACAAAATATATACATACATCATTATATGTACATTTGAAAGCTCTGCATATTGCCTGCTTTTGTTCTTCTGTTATTGTCTGCCGCTTTTCAGAAAGCAGCAGTGTTATTACACGGGCTCAGTTGTGTATTGCAGAAGGAATTTTTATTGGCTCATACTTTCTCTTTAATGAAAAACGTCAGATAAGATATGAAATGTTATTAATTTAGTTAGGTTATTCCTGTTTTTGATGCTATATGTGCACAGTTGAGTTGTGAGCCCTTTACCTACATTCATACATTTAAATAGATATGACTACGGAGAAGGGCTTGTACTCAGGAACAAACCGCTGTTCTCTCTCGACTCCGACTCCACTGGGTCTCATACATTTTATTTTATGCAAGCGACACGGTTAAGAGTGACTGCAGAACAGAAGGGTTGGTTGCTCTAGATCTACTACCACAATGCAATTTGTGACCTATGAAAAGGCAATTTTGGTACAAGTGACGAATGACAATGAGTATTGTTGTGGACTATATGAAACAGGCTTTGCCCAAATTATTATATTTATATACTGTATACTTTTTGACGATCTTTTGGACTTGAAGGTTGTCTTGCTAAAGTAGTGTCCCTGCTGAGAATACTTGTATCATGTCATTATATTATACACAAAAGTGCTTTCACTTTTGCTTTTGCCGTTGACATTTCAGCCTTCTCTGTATTGATTCAGAATCTGTAACTTCGTTTCCTTTTCAGAAAAGGACGAAAGCTTGGTTGGTGAAAAAATTCTGAAAGCACGCTAGCTTTAATTTTGTATAGAATTTTCTATATTTGAATAAAAAACCTTCCTTCGATAACGTATTGTATTCAGATAAAGAACAACTAAAAAATCCATATCACATAGCAGTTCAGCCCGCTTCGTCTTCCAATCTTTAGAAAGCTCAGCTCTTTAATATTACGATTTGATGGCCTATTTAAGGAAAGAGTTCTTTTCAAAATTATTCCGCCTGGAATTGAGTGCATCATACACTTACATGCATTGCATCTAAATAAAGCTATATTTTGGCTTTTACCATGTTGTAACATTAGGCAAGTACGTTTTTGTAGAAAAAGTCATACGGCCTATATGAAGCTGGGTTTCAGACTTACATCAAGGTTGTTGGTACACAGCATCGCGGTGACTAATGCAAAATAAAAATAACTGTAAAAAATTAGAATGCAATCCGCGCTGAATGTGTTACTCACATATAACATAAGTAAGACCAAAACTATCAGCAATTTTTAAGGCTGTACTACTTGCAAATTTTGAAGTTGCTCATTTATGCAATACAATAACTTTGTACAAATTCCTATGAAGCACATACATACACCCAAATCCACATGAACTAAGCCCTGATTTGACCAAAAACCTTGCGTTCAATGTAAAAAAGAAGTTGAAAACGACAGTTTATTTCACTGTTATTATTGAACTGCACATAAAGTAAATACGGAGGCATCAATCATAAAACTCCACAAGAGTGTAAATGATTGGATTAGTGTGCAAAATGTAGTATACATATATGCATCATGTGTTCATAAAGATGTTGTTGCTTGAACTAAAGTATACACACCTAATTTTGTGTGGTGTGCTTCCATTCGGCGTGTTTTATCAAATAGCTTCTTTTTGTAGTTCCTTTGTTAGATTTTTGCAAGAATTCTACAATGTAGCAGCTACATAAATACATATATAGTAGAGTAGCAAAAAACATACAGACAAAAATGGGTTAACACATATCTAGGGTCCTTCATTATATATATAAGGACCTACGCGGCTCGGCAAAGGCAGCGTACTTTCACAGCATCCAATGAGCTCCCAGTTTAGATTCTGCGATGTAGGAGAAAGTGTGATATTTTCAGTGTTGGGTTATGAGACGACGGGAAACTGAAATCTTTGTGGTGCATACATATACACGCTTTGGGGAGAATTGATTTTCTTTCTCTCATCCCTTTACACTATGTCCTTTAACGGAAACTAGAAACTTGCTAAATGTGTGGATAGATACTATACAGTTGTGTACGTATACGTTTGAAGAATTGCAATCGAAAAGAAATAGCTGGCATTTGCTCGTGCAGATATGAATATTGGTTATAGTTTAGAACGTAAACGGATTGTAGGTACTCAGCTACTTTTCATTATTGGTTTCAATATGCGTATAGTATACACAAGCCCCAATTAGTAACTTATTGAGAAATATCCTCCAGAGCAGAGCGTGTTAACACTTTCGCCTTGATTTTGGTACATAGTACATATATAATAAGTACCTATGTTAAAATATATCATTCTTATCATCTACACACATGCTATTTCATACTGCACACTCCTTCGCTAGAGGCTATTTCTACAATATTTTCCTAAATCCTTTTTGCTAAAAAATATTGGTAAACAAAGCAGTTTTAATCATCAAACTTTGAATTTGCGGAAGATATTTAATCTTACAGCTTATTTTGGTTTCACTGGTTAGGCAATGTTTTAAGTTGCTTGCACATATAAGAAAAGAAAAATCCTAATTTTATTGTTATTAAAATACATAATATGTTTATATTCCTAGTATTACGCTTACAATACAATCTAGGAACTGGGTTGCTCCTTTTTATAGGCCAAAATTGATACCTATGTACATATTTTCCAATCGTTCAGTATGTATATATGTATGATCTTAGCTTCTACAGCATTCTTTACTTTCACGTTTAAGAAAAACTAGAGAGTCCTTGGCTTGGCACTATGCAATTGTAAGAGTATTTTGGTAGCAGATGCAACAGCTATATCCCTACTGTTGACTTTAAGTATTTTATAAAAAGGTTCGAACTTGAAAAAAATAAGTATCCGTTTTTACTGTCCAAGATCTAACACTGCCACTGTGAAAAGAAGGATGCTAGAATTACACTTTTTTACCCGAAGAAACTGCTGCTGAAACCATAAAAAGCTGCAAAAACGCACCAACATAACATTGAAAGTACTCAAGCTGTTATTTCTTCGTTAGGTACGAGACACTACTTTTTTCAGCAAGAAGTTTGTATTTTTAGAAGCACTTTATCTTGCACCAATGCTTGATGATGTATCAAAGAATCTACTTAAAGTTTACTGTTTCCACAACGGTTTGAAGTTGTTTATCTTTGCCTTTTTCAGCTTTCCTTCATGCATATTAAAAGCCGAATAGTTTGGTAGGGTAAAAACCCAGGGATAATGGAAGAGTAAGCATTTCAGATAAATGTGTAACAGTCGTTACTTCTAAAAGAAAATTGCTATGAAGATGGATATAATCTAGAAGCATTAAGTTTGTACCTAAGACCCTTTTTTACAACTTGTAATTTTGCAACTTCCGCATGGGATGTGGTATGGGCTTTGACATGTAGGTTTAAATTTAAAAGCTTCGATATGCGACCGTGCTTTTTTGTGATAGTAAAAGTATTTCACTCCTGTGTCACGAATAAATGATGATTGTTTCTCATTTTTATACAGCCCTTTGTCCTACTTCATAGCAAGCCGCCAGGGTAGCGTAGCGTTTAACCTGTATACTATAGTTTCTCGAAAAAATACGGTATAAAATACCGTCGGAATACAGTAATAAGCATGCGACAAGTTCATGCATCTATATTGCATCTAGCATGTCGACCCCACACAAACCTTAAAAAAGGTAGTAAACCAAAATCTAAAAAATGAGGTTGGTGAATTGGATCTGAATTCAAAGCGTTTCTTCCATTCCCTCGTTATTCTTTCCGTTTTATTAAAACTCCTTCAAGTTTCTAAAAGTGAGGTATTTTACATTTATACGTGAAAGTATTATAGTTTGACTTGATAAGGAAAGGGCTCAGTGGTCAGCCATGGTTTTTTCTTTATATCGCATTCGGTAGAAGCTGCAAACAAAGGAGCAAAACGAAAAAAAATCCAATTCTTCATTCCAACGTTTTGGCCATCGCTGTTGGACATCTTACTTTCCATAAAGTCATATCTAATCAAAAGTTGGATAGAAAGCAAACGTTTTACGCGCTATTTTTCCATAGAACCACTTCCACCTTCAACACAAAATTGCTATCAGTTGGAAAAGGTACATGACATTCTGAACGAGCCAATATTTTTACAGTAACAGCTTCTCTTATTCCATCTTCACCAAAAGGGAGTCCAGTTGGCCTCAGACGGGCAGTATAAGTTTGGCGTTTGCTTATATCCCATCAATAGCCAGTGGCATTATCAGAAGAATTTTCCTTCGTTTGTGTTTTTTGCAAGCTGATGTAAGTTTGTTCAGGAAAAAATAATGAAATGTAATAACTCTTCCTGAAGTAATCTCAAATGTTAGCACTTCCTTTCCGCTTCAAATTGCTTTCTCCAGTTCATCCCTCCATTGCCATTCATTCTGTTGACGACCATACGTAATGTATTATGTACTTAATTCAGCGTATCTTATCAAGAAATGTTGGCAAAAACTGCCTGTATTCTCTGGTGGGGGAAAGCATAGCCAGGTGACCAGACATGCCGAGAAAGGTACATGCATTGTATTCGGCCATATATGACAATGTTACGAGAATTGCAAATCTTTGTTTGGGAAGGTAGGTTTAAAACTGGTAGATACAGCTTCCATAGGGAGCACCACTACAACGCAAAATGGATATTGTAAAGTGAAACAGAATATCGACTAGCCGATTTTGTGCAAAAGTATGGTAAAACGGTTATGTAGATTTTATATGCATACTTTTATTCAGAGAGCAGCTATTGTTATATTAGGATATGTGCAAATGAATAAGGAAATGCATATAAAGGAAGAATCAATGTGAAGTATACACATCTCAGACTAGTGTCAGCAAGATTCTTATTTGGCTATGGGGAAAACACTTACCAGAGAGGCCAAAGTTTCTATAACAAAACAAAATGGCACACGTTCAGGTGATCCAATACGGCCTATTCTCTCTGCTGAGTTGCTCTCGTGTTTTTAGAACACCACTTTCCCCAAGCAAATTTACAATGCTCCTGTTATGTGTATCTGGAAACGGGCTTCATTTCTTTTGATTCCTTTTTCCATTATCTCTTTACCTTGACAGCAGCTTCTGCTATTGCAGTATTGTTGCTCGCTTTCTCCCAACTGAGAACGACTTCCGTTTTATCAAACTCTTTCCTCTTTACACACCTGGGTGAACTTTAACATTTTCTTTAGCGAGCGAGCTATATATACTTACTTAGTATGAAGTATGTTTAGTTGAGATGAAAATATTAGAGGCACTTTGATTCCTCTCTAGTCTGTATTGACCTGTATTTTATCTTATGGACTTTGTCGGTTTCTCTGATTTTGGGTGAAAAATATATGTAACAACATATGGTTGTTATAAATTCACAACAATAATCATGAATTCGAACTCCGAACTAATTCAAATAATTTAGTTGTTCAAATATAATAGCTGTAATACATGAGAATACAACATAATCTATTTCAACCCTTTATCCTTGCATCGCAGAGTCAAGAGTCAGAGCACTGTTAAAGTATGAACGATAAAATGTGAATCCAAAGTCACCGAGAATCGAGAAAATGCTTTAGTTCGTAGTTGAAGTGACCTTTGATGCAATAACTTTTTACTCAACTCATTGTATAGCTTTCTGTGCAATTTTTCCTCGTCCTTGCTACGTCCTATTCCTTGTTTTATTGCGTAAGTGGTGAAAGAATAAGATAACTTTGTATAATAGCTTTGAGTAGATATCACAGTAAGAAAAGTTGGACAGAGACAAACATTCAGTAAAATAAAGCCCTCGTAAAATATATTATTTTGTGAGCCTTTTTTGGGTTGGGACGATATAAAATTATAAATCAACGTAAAATATACATGCTACGGATACATACAAGCATATCTACTAAAAGTTAGACAGAAATATTAAAATCCTAATTTTTCTTGACATTTTCTGACTACGATGGGATGCCATTTCAAATTTTATATAGTTTGCCCGTTTCCTTTCCGTTCCTTGTTCATAGTAGAGCAGGCAGATGGGCTCATATATTTGCAAGACGGAAGTTGCCAGAAAAAGAATGAAATCAGAGAAAGGAACTAGGGAAATTCCTAAAGACGACAAGGGTATCATGAGGACAGTAAAAATCCTTCACAGGAAAAGTTTTGTCCTTACAGTCTCCGATTATTATTTTTAACTATATACGTATATGATACTATTATAGGGAAAGCTATGTAGTTACGCCCAACACAAAGTATAGTTGACTTTTCCGCTAAAATGTCAAGAATTGTCGGGAATGGTAAGAGGCCTCCGACAGGTGACACATTTTAGAGTACCAAACTTTGTTCCTTTTCTTTTTCGCATTAAGCTTACATATATGTGTACGTACCAACACAATTGTGTGTAAATGTTGTCCAACATATGGGATAACCTTTGCCGACAGCAATATAGCTGGGTGGACAGAGGCTACAATATTACATTGCTTCCATGTAACGAAGAACCCATTTTAGCTTACAAAAACGATGCGAAAAGATATAATGCGTGACATTTATTTCTGTGATTCATTGGTAGAAAAAGTTTCACTTACGTTGGGAATATACCTATTTAAAGACTGTTTAGAGAAAGATAAAATCTCAGTTTTCATTGGGTAAATACAAAATACCTGGAAAAATTCCATCAACAACCAAATTGTCAGATTGCCTTTCATGCCTACTCACTAGCCTATTTATACTGTGTATAAGTTACGCATGAATGAACTGTCTACTTCAGCTTGTCTTTTTTCTCCGAAATTACATGGGAAAAAATAACAGGAAGACATCTAGGTAATTAGACGAGGAANTATAAGTTACGCATGAATGAACTGTCTACTTCAGCTTGTCTTTTTTCTCCGAAATTACATGGGAAAAAATAACAGGAAGACATCTAGGTAATTAGACGAGGAAATTACTCATAAAAATAGGATTATCACCCAACGAGCCTTTTAATAATCTTGATACAAATAGGTATACTACTACATACATCGTACATGAAATTCCCAAATGTAGTACAGAACGAAACGATACGCATACAGGTCCAAGCACACTGTTGTGAAAGTGTTTTCACCAGCCACCCAACCATTGCGTTTGTAGTAACGTGTTGTCCTTCATGTTACATTAGCATTAAATATAATTGTTTGAGTAGATTCTGTACCTTGTAAAGGTTGCTCTAGATTGCTGTGTATGACCAAAACAGGAAGCTCATCCATTACACTCCGTTTAGCAGGATGACAGACGTGTCGCATGGTTATGGAGTTACAGTTATATGTAGGGACTGGCTGAAGTTGTTATTTTTGGAGAACGATAACAAGATCAGTCCATGACCATATTACTGACTGAGTCCATGTCATGCAGATGCTTGTATAGAGTGTATGGTGTAAAAGATTATTGGTTATCTGGATTCTCCGCCGACCCCAGCAGTAGTCTGAATCAATTGAATATGGGATTGTATGAACAGTGTAATTCAGCGAATGCTAAATTGTGAACGTATTAATCGTATATGGCCATACAATTTTGTTGCTAAAAAGTACTTTCTCCAGGAAAAAATGCGTAGCTAACAATAATACTTCTTCGAATGAATCCC
>JAHZNG010003188.1:0-12790 GCA_027744375.1 Orchesellides sinensis
TTGTAAAAAATTCTGGTGTTAACGACAATGTTTCTTTCTCACTAGGCGATGTAAACATATGCGGATACACATATCCTATGTACAATATTATATGTACTTTTAGCGTGATGATTGCCTTATTTTAGACATACATTTCTGCAGGAAAGAACAAGTTTTTGAAAGGCAGCTGTTGCAATTCAGAGGGTTTATTTCATATTGTAACTTTCACCATACTCCACTTTCTCTTATTCATAATATACGATAGCAAAAAATAGGAATACCAATCTCTCCCTCTCCCCGATTGTCATTTGTAATAAGTTGTGTTTTCTTCCTTTCTTCTTCATTCTGCTCCCATTCCAAAGTCACGCGGAGGTTTATATACAACGGCATGTGTAATTCTTTAGAGATCAAGTATAAAAATCCAACTCGTGAAAAAATATCATGGTCCCTTGAGGACCACACGAAGCTTCTCATACTACAACATGTTGCAAATGAACTAGTGGAGCTGATATAAATTTTTGCCAGAATAAAAATGCGAACGCCGGCAGAGTGGTAGCTATGCTTTCTTTTGTTTTTTGAAAATCATGAGTTCCTTGCCTTCTGAATAGACACATTGTGAAAGTACAAAAAGCTTTAGACAATAGACTACGATGCATACTCTTCCCAGATGAATAAACTGTCGTTTTACCCCTTTGGAAAAAGTCAAGGGTTTCAATCCCCAAGGGTTTTTGTTCCACATTTGTTTCGACTTACTCCAGCATAAAAAAATCTTGCGCTTCCACTTGACTACCGGGCCTAGTCTCTACCTTATTACGATACAACAATGTGTGTGTGGCGTGTGGTAACAGAGATAGTGTATTACCACGTCCTGTTTCAGAATATTACAAATTTTGCAGAGTGAGCATGAGAAATTTTAGCACATTTCAGCAATTTTTCTGCGTTCATCCGCTAGGATGAGGTCATATCTTATGTACTATGCATACAAGTTCTATTTACTACATATACATTGTAACAACGACCGTGCCAACTTGAATGACAGAACAGATGTGCTCAGAGAAATTCCTTTTTTAGTTTAGTTTTTCAAAAGTCAACTTATGTCTCCAATTTCCTATTTCTATGTATCACTGTTTCTCTCTCCATGTCGTTTTTTTAGTAGGTAATGTAAAGGCGTAGTGTAACATAAGCCTTCAGTATAATACCTACTCCCTTGAATGATTCGAGCAATCTAAATTCAAGCAAAAGTGGAAAGGTCATCTTTCAAACTAAGCCTAGTCATGTTTGATAAAAATTGCAGAGATCTCTCCCATACAACCTAAAGTTGGGTTCGGTGGGTCGCATGAAAAATCAGCTAACATGCCATACTCCAAGTTTGTTGGATTTGATGATGTTTGGTGATGCTACAATGTAACAGCAGCAGTTTATATGGCATGAATAAAACAAATTCGCTTGAGAATACGAATTATATTATACACATAACAATACATGAGCAAAAACAAAAAAAACCCTACCCATGGATTATACAATAACATATTAAATATGTATCTATGCATAAAAAATTTGCAGTTGATGTTCCCCGTTTCCCTACTTCTCCCAAATAAAAGTAGCTTTTATTTATACACACATATCGTCACCATCACTGCAGTCAGTTGGAATGCCATTGGAAAGTAGACCAGGCAATGTGAACAGAGATATATACATATATGAAATACAATATTTTTCCAGATTTTTTTTTCTACAATTTAGGCTATTAGGCTTTATTAGGAATCAGGATTTGACATGACGTTCTGTTTCTGTTCCATGTTTATTGGATGGGTTGGCAGTTGTCGTTTTGAATGAGATCCATTGCACATTTATATGTTTGTTTGTCACCACCACCATACACAAACAAACGTAAAAAACACAAATACGTTTGGAAATACCAACACTTCTTTTTGTACATAGTGGTGGACTGCAGTATACAAAGACGTTGAAATTCCTTTTAAAATTCGTCCTAGCTTAGAGAATACACTAACCCTGTCGTATTTACTGGGTTTACGATGCGAAACAAAGAAAAACGTCTAATAATATATGAAGTATACTGTACAATTTTGTGTAGCGGAACATATGTTGACTAAAGCTTGGACACAATGTGTGTGCATTTTTTTAGTCTTACTTCTTCAGCTTGACATCCTTCAACGTACTACATAACCCAACAAACACATAGTGTAGCTTACTTTGCTGATTTCAAGATGGGCGAGACGAAATAGGAAAAGATGTGATTTTGGCAAAGTCGCTGTACGACAGCGTAGCAAAAAACATAACAACTCGACATGACTTACACATACACATACATACTTCAGTACATTAGTAGCGCATGTATTGTATTTTGCTTTATGCTACTTTCTCTTTAAGTGTTTTGCTCATGAAGATACTCTGGATTATACGCACACATGTATATTTGTACACATTTTATGTATCTTGTTGTGAGACGCAAGACAGTGAAAGAAGAAAAAAGATAAAAGCTCTGTCCTCGTCATTTCCACATGTGCATTTTTCTGCTACGTGTCACAAGTCAGCATTATTGCTTTTTTTTGCCTCACCAGCTAGTACCCCGACATATTCCTTCCGTTGCTTTTAAGCTAAAATTTCATCGCAAAAATATTTTTTCCAGTGTAAAAAATACTGTGTAACGAATTGGGATGAGTGAGGAAAGAATGGAAAAATCCAAACAGTGGATCGGATTTTACCCAGTGGAATGCCTTTTTTTACTTATTCGTGAGATACCAAACAGTCAGGGAGAATAGTGGAGTCGGAATAGCAAGCAGACGTAGCGTGACGTGACATTTTGCTTGATTGCCTTTGTATGTTGATTTTTACATGACTGGCTTCATTGAAAAATGTACTATAATGGGATTTTTAGAAAATGTTAAAAAGAAAGTATCAAGCTTTCATTCTCATTGTAATATTATATTCATTGGAATTAACTAACTGACTTGAATGATTTAGCTTGGAACTAAGTATTGTTATTATATACAGACTGACGGTTTTGTTATGTAATAAAGATTGTAATGAAGTATAGTTCTGCGGCAGTTATTTAATAAAAGAAGATTTTGACTGACTGAAAATTCAGCTTACAGAAAATAAAGTCTTGCTGAATTTGTCCATTGTTATTTTCCTTTTCATTCTTTGTTGTTTTATAGCAGGGAAAGACACATTTGCAATGTAAGTATTTAGCATACCAAAATTAATTCCTTTGCAGTAAATCCTTTTGATTTTTGAACACGGTTTCAGAGAAGCTGGAAATTCCATCACGAAAAACAGTCTAGACATGTTTCCAAAAAATCATAATTTAATTTTAAGTCAAATGTAAAATTGTCTTTGTGCAAATTATGACGGAATTTAAATTTCGAAGAAAGCTTTGATGTTCTATGAATTACAGTTTTTGTTAATTTCTTATTTATCTAAAAACTACCCACGTACGAAAGCCATGATTTCTTTGATCTTTCAGAAAACTTTATTTAGATGTGAACGTAACTGAAGAAGGAAAGTTCCAAAGTATCAAAGACATTACAGACCATTTACTAAACGTCATGACCGGTCAATAAACCACACGCTATTTTTTTTTATCTACGGAGCATCAGCTAAATAAAAACGGATACGCACTTAGGAGACACAGCTATATAATTTTTAGTGTATATATGACCACACACCACTACCGACTTTTACTTTTTATTTTCTAGCCAACGGAAAAGAAAAGGCGAAACGCATTATTTTCCTTAAAACTTTCTCTTTCGCTAGTTTGCTCCAAGCATTATCAAGATAAAGTGTGGAGGCCGGTGTTGGTTGAAGGCACATACGCCAAATCTTTCCATCTTGAAACTACCAAAAAAATGTTTCCGAACAACTACAAAACAGGAACTACATTGGGCCAAGCTAGTGTGTGTGGTACTTACTAAAAATATATTTCTCACTGTATAAAACAGAGAAAAATAACAAGTCATAACTTTTATCCTTAGAAAGGCTTTTAAACATTGTAAAGAAGAATTAATGCAACTTTCTCTCCTTTATCATATGACATATCATACAAAACATAACGGCCTTCTAAGTTAGAAGTTAAAGTACACCAGCCGCGAAAAACGTAAAACTCCATAACATTCTAACTAAAATATATAGGTATGTCTCTACTTAAGATTCTGTTATCGGTATACTAATATAAAAAAAACTAAATAACAAAGCGCCCATGCAACCCATGCAAGCTTCTCCTTTGCATTATTTCCCATTAAGGTCCATTACAATGCAGACCGTCTTGCAATGGCAACCGGAACAGGAAACTATTTTGCTACTTATCTATTTTTTCAAACCCATATAAGGCTCCATGAATGCTTTTTTATGCAAGAAACTTTTACTTGGGTGAAATATATAAAACATGCCGTATTCTTGAACCATGTTCATAGCTTATAGGCATTTTCCTCGAGCTTTTTACCCTGTTCTAATAGGCGGCTGTCTAGCCACATGTTTGCTGAATTATTGATTAGAAAAGGCTAAATTTTCCGTAAAGTCCAAAACTAAGTTTTTACAAATGACGCTAGCATTCCATTGTTAGCCCACGTAGGTCAATGGCTGCTGAAGGTCATTCAAAAATAGTAACAGAAAAAAAACTTTCCCCCCTTTATTCAAGCATTGTTAATAAAATTACTTCTTACTTTAAAACTAAAGTTTCAAGGGAGTAGAGTAGTAACCGGTTCTAGACTTAACACCAAAACATTTTTACAAAAGGAAAATATTTTACCACAAAGCCCTTTCCCCTGATTGAGACTTACAAAGTGGAAAAGCCGAGCTAAGAAAAAAGTCATCTAACATTTAGCACACTCATCACATCAAATGACATGAGATAAAGTTCTAGCAGTTTTCTCTTGGGGCTTATGCAACCGACGCTTGCTTGCTTGGTTACAGCGAGCTGGTGTGTGCTTATGATCAAACAAGCTTTTCAATTACAATCTTATTCAACTTTGTACTTTCATTATTGGATACATGCTTAGAAATATCGTTGAGAATGGGGAAAGTGATACATAAAATGTACATATCTGTACTAACTCACATTGCAGGGTAATTTACCTCTTATTACATAGTATATGTATGTATGTAGGTTATAATTCGTTTAGTTTTAACATCCACATAGTATCATCCTTCTTCAGTATAAACTAGTAACACACATTTTATGAATTCAAAACCTCCATAACCTTTAGACTACTTAAGTTTTAAGTACCCTAAGTGGGTCCAATTTTTCAGCTTGGTAATAAATATACAAGATACACACACCCACCTCATACTATTTGTACGTATGTAGACTGTATACTGCTGAAAAAGTACTAGTTATTTCAAAATCATAATAACAGGACTTATAACGGACGAGTAATTTTCCAGAGAGCCCCTTTCTCTGCCTATCTACGAGCTCTTCTTTTTTTGCCAAAAAACTTATAATATTTAAGTAGCCTACGCTGCGCCATTTCATTTTTCAGTCACATCAGCATTTTTTGCGCTTTTGCAATTTTCGAGATTCCGAGAGGGAGCTTTAAAGTCCCATATTATCGGCGAAAATGTCTGGTTCCACAAAATCCTTTGAGTATGCTTCATCATGCATCTTTCTTAGCCTCAATTTTCCTCTCCTTCGTCGTCTCTTGTTCCTCTTTACATTAATAGGTACATTCATACATGGACTATACAATATTAGCTTGATCATCATATTTATTTAATAGGTATTACACAAAGAAGCGCACATTGGTCCAGGGAAGACGATGACGGGAAAGTGGAGCTAGGCTAGGAAGATGAAGTCTTGTTTAAGGATCGTTCATACATTTATAAATGCTTGCTTAACCGAAAGATTATTTCATGCCGCCCGGTAGCAGTTACTTACTACTTTACAAAAAGGATATTGCTAAGATTAGATGAGCCACATCATATATCTATAACATGATGGTAGTATGAACTCTGCTTTATATGGATATACATAGGAACTGTAACACATATTATTTGATCGCAAGATATTTTGCTTGCAAGCAGAATGAAAGACAAGGCCCAAATGCTACCAGATAGCTCAAAAAGTAAGGACCATACATTTTCCCTTTCCTTATATATGAATTAAATTACAAGTATTCCAGACGGGTATTAGAACTTAACGATCGCTTTTTAGAGCGATCTTGTGGTACAATTTATTTATACATTACTAAGGAAAGGATACGACCAATTGACATTGAAATGCATGCTTTTGGTGCGTCAGTGTTTTCCCGCAAAGTACCAATTACGCGTTTAAAAGTACTCAACACAAGTTAGAAGATGAGCAAAAAGGAGTTCTTTTTGGGGTATTCAGTGATGGACAGACAGACGGACAGTTGGTGAACTTTTATAAAAACTAAAGAAGCGAAAAGCAACTTTTAAAGTTTATTACCCTCTCGCTCTGGCTCCGGGCAGATAGTGTCCAAAAACAAGGTTTTTATGCTACGCATATATATTATTATATGTGTAATTGCATATATTGTAAAAGGCCCAGTTTAGTAAGCAGAATTACGGTAGACTATACAACAGTTATAGTATAAATATTATTATTATTACTACCACTATCGTATCTTGGAGGTAGTTACTTAAGTAAAGAGTCACAATCTCAGGTCGGTTTTTAGTTTGTCTTGCTTAGTTGCCTGCTACGCTAGCTTTTTAGCACTAGCATTCTTCTTGGCTATCTAGTATACCTATAAAGGAAAAAGAAAGTATGGAGCAACCAATGTAATGTATAAAGCTCCTCCTTTCCCACTGCTGAAAATCCTTAGTCACTTTAATCACATAAATTATCAGAGAAAATTGTCTCGTTGACCTAATTTCTCTTGTGTGTGTTGCATCCTTTTCTTTCTCCCTCTATACAAAGTATACTGTTGAAGAAGTTCATACATGAGCTTGAATATTATTTGGTTCCATGGACATACTAAATATATGTATCTGTAGTAAGTTGGTGGCACAAAAAACCTGCTGTTTGCTCTTTCCCTTTTGAACATATGCGGCCCGCTTCAGAAGACTTTTTTCCCTCCTTTTTCAGTTTATTCATGTACTCTTAACTCTTACTTACATTACAAAACGTCATTATAATGTGGCTTTCTCCAAAAAATAATGCCGAAATGAAGTAAAGAGAAAGCGGGACAGCAATAAGAGCTAGATACCGCATATAAAAATAACAGCCGTAGTTGAAGCAATCCTTCTTTGCAGCTTGTAACCAGCTTTCTGCTAATATTATGTATAATGTTATACTCACGTTGTAAGTAATGTAATAGTATTAGTCACATGACAAAAGGGATAGGAGTAAAATGGCTTTTACATGATAGCTAAAAGTGGTAAATGTAGAGTGTATCTTTTAGTTTCGTGTATCATTTTATGCGGCATTGTGTTTCATTTCATGTACATTCATTTAAGACATAAAACCAACAAAAGACATTATGTACATATCTACACTCTATAATATATCAGCATCCATACATACGAATGTGTGTATTTGTGCGGTGGGCAGGGCTGTTAATTGTGTTTCATTTTATGTACATTCATTTAAGACATAAAACCAACAAAAGACATTATGTACATATCTACACTCTATAATATATCAGCATCCATACATACGAATGTGTGTATTTGTGCGGTGGGCAGGGCTGTTGGCTCAACTTGCTAAAAGCTTTTCTAACAACAAACGAGCTAAAAACTCCAAAAGAAACAACGTAACATGAGTAGAATTACGGTATTAGAACAATGTGTGGTGAAATTTGTTGAGTTGATACAATTTTTTATACTCCGTTTGGTATTTTACATAATAGTTGAAGTGATACGTAGTAGTTTCATATATTGAAGCTATTTATTTATAGACGCGCGCGGTGTATGTTTCCTTTCTCTTTATTAGACTGTTTTATTATTTTTATACATTAAGCTAATTCACTTTACAACTTTGCTCGCCAGTCTGTACACTGTAATAATAACCACCTACACTGTATAAATATATTGGCTACTCAGTTAGCGGGTGAAGGTTGACTGGAATGGTAACTTTCACTTCAAAAGATTTACTGCATTCTCTGACATTAGATGTTTAACAAGAGACTTGTGAGAATCGGGTATTTCTTTAAAAATTTATGGAAGTTTCTGCCAGCAATTAGTGTTATGCATGTAATCCTTCTTTCTGTATAACTTTTTGTCATATAAAAACAAACAAGCATAGCTTCCTTTAAATGTATGGACTTTCGCCGTAGTCTTTTCTTTTTTAAATGATCTAGTTTTGTCGTATTTAATTTTTTATTTTAAACACCTAAGCTAATTCGTGTGGGAGGGATTAGACAGCTAATTCAAGCGTTTCATTAACTTGCGTTTTCCTGGGACGATTTGTATTGCCAACTCTATAGGCTCTATACTTTAGCAATATGTTTCCAGGAAATGTAAATTTAACCCATAATGAACCAGAACGCAACACGAAGCAATGATACTGTGGCTTATTATAACTCATTAGTTCCCCAATTTTCTTTCATTTCAGCCATTCATTTCCTCCCTTGCGTATACACAAGATACGAACTTAATCAGGTTGTCATTAAACAAGCCATTATGTTCACAATGGATGCGTTGTGGCAAATAAACATGGGAAAAGAACGACTGTTAGAATAGGAGAAAATAGACAATGATTTATCACAATTAGCGTGCTTACCGGGTGAAAGAAAAGTAATATGAGTGTTTTGTGAATGATATTCTCTTACAGCCCTAAATTTTCGGTTAATCATTCAGATACAGACATGCCCGATGGTAACGTATTAATAATAATAATCACTCATATTCGAATTAGCCTAGGTGCTTTACAATCTATACAGTTGTACATGGTACTTTCATGGTTTACAGACAGGATAATAGAAATTGAAACAAGTCAATGAATTACTACGATCTCACGCAAAGATCTAGCGTTTATAATGCCGTGATTCATACAGAATCATCAACAAATTTTATGGCTCCGCTGTGGGTCATCGTCATCAAACCGAAAAAACTCATTCATTTGAATGTCTTTGGATAGTGCAAACATATAAAGATGTAGATAATAACATGAACAATGTATAAACACGTTCCAAAAATCCATTTTCACACTTATACTTGCTGTGTTCGAGGAAAGGAAGCTTGAAATATAATCATGATTACAACAAAACAGTTTTTGATGTACCCTAAGGATAATACGTTGTCTAAAGAATAAATCATTCTAGATAGAGTTCTTTGGCAAAAACAAAGCATAATATAATCTTCATGATTACAACAAAACAGTTTTTGATGTACCCTAAGGATAATACGTTGTCTAAAGAATAAATCATTCTAGATAGAGTTCTTTGGCAAAAACAAAGCATATTATCTGTGTACGTTTTCAAAAACGCTGTTGTGACTTAATAACACTCGAATTGGAAAATATGAAGCAAAATACAATAATTATTATTTTGAGTAATTTCTCAATGCCATTGTAATTGTGATTGATATAGCATGAAAACCAAATTGCTCTTGTTTTCAAGTAATTTCAACTTTTGTCATTTAGGGTTTTTGCTTCTACGTCGATTTGAACTTTGGAATTAACATGTACTCATATATATTATGTACACTGGGCACTTTTTAGTACTTAGTTAGAGAAACTTCATATTTTTCACCCGTTTTTCTTGATCGTTATTAACTTTCCTTATCTTTTCCAGCATCCTTTTGGAACAATAGTGGTGCAACAACAGCAATAATAATATGTGTGTGGTGACTGTTGAGCTGTTTGCATTATGTTTGCTATCTTGATAACAAATATCCTAATGTGTCGACTGATGCTAGTCAGGAAAATGGTGAACAAAAAAAGTTGTAAGCTCTACTTATACTTCACGTAT
Source organism: Orchesellides sinensis (assembly GCA_027744375.1). Lineage (NCBI taxonomy): Eukaryota > Metazoa > Arthropoda > Collembola > Entomobryomorpha > Orchesellidae > Orchesellides > Orchesellides sinensis. Next base: position 9,867 of record JAHZNG010003188.1, read on the forward strand.
AGCTTAACTGGTGCTACAAGGACGTAGTAACGCGTAAGACAATGCAGTCAAATTTCTTGGGATTTTATGCTAAATTTACGCCACTTTCCCCATTTAACAGATAAGAGCTTTGAGAGTCTAGAGCTGGTTTTTAGCTCTTTAGAAAAAACATGAATAAATCCATCTCCCAGACCAACGCCCTGGTTGGTAGACAAACAAAGATTATAGAGAAAGCTTTAATATCCCACACACAGTAATATAGTAAATAAAAAGTATATAGGTACTTATACATTTGCCAAAAGTATAAAGTTGGATGATCACCATCAGTTAACAATTCAAGCACAAAAAATAAAGAAACGCAATAACGACTCCAGAGTAGAGACAAGCTATACCGGAATAAGCCAAGTTGCTCCTCATTGCGTATAAGAGATGGGTTTTGGGTTTGACGCAAAGTGAGAAAACTTTTGGAAGTGTTCTCTCAATTCAACAAAGAAGCTGCAACATGATGAGACAAAAAAGTTTCAAGGAAAATATCAAAAACAAAATATCCTGTCATGTTATGATATGTATCCTTGAAAGGTCTGAAATTTTTGTGCTGGTACTCCTATAGTTATGCTGGTACTCCTATACTACCATCAGGGTAGTAATACTTTCTCCTGTTTTTGATAAAGATTTTGTATTTCGATGCTGCTTTCTTTAGCTATAAAACATTCAAAAGATTTTTTTATTCAGGAACATTTCATGGAACCTTCGATTACATATTTCCAAGAATGGGAGTGAAGATCAAGGTGTTTTTATACACCCCTGAGCAGGTAAAGTATGTTGGAGCCATCTTTCTGTATAAGTTCAACAAAGAAATATTCAAACAATTATGTGGATGATATTTTGTATGCTTCCTCGCCTCTATTTTCGATCAACTTAAAGTAAATGTGCCAAAAAAGAAGTCTCCGTCTTTCGGCAAACATTAGAAAGTTAATAATGTCAGAATCTTTAGACTTTTAGATACTTATACTAGGTTGTTGTATATAATATTGCTGAGAGCATTACAGTGAGCCTTATATGTACTTACACATGTGAAGTTATTTTCATTCAGTGATGCCCATTTTAAAGAACTGGGCTACCATTTACTTTCAAATACTATTCTGACATCGTATGATAAAGCTTGTTCTACGAAAAACATTTGATTTTCGCAGTCTAAGCTTATGCACTGTTATATAAAACGGTTTGCAGCGGAAAAAAGGGGAAAGCGTTATTTGGTCAAAAAGCCTCATTATGTAAAAGCTTGAATTTTCCAACTTTTTAGCTACTTAAATTCCAAGAAATTTCCTGTTTTTTTTGGAACAGTGAAGAAAGCCAGATCGTAACTTGAAAGAGCTGGTACAGTTTTCTTTCGTATTTTGACGACTATACATTGACGTACTTCCCGTATCTATTATGAGCGCTGAAGTAGTAGAAAGTGGGGTACAAAAAAGTCTGAGGTTTTTTGCACCAAACCCTTTTTTCCTTTGCTGGTCTAAAATATGTCATCAAATTACGGATATGACATCAATGATGAAAAGAATTGCAAAAAGTAGTAGCGTATACTTTACTTTAATGTTTCCAGCTACAATCTGATTCTAGCTGTTTATATGGCATTTCTCCAACTTGTGTACACAAGTAAATACTATAATAAGTTACATAATAGTAGGTTTACGAATAGTTNCAAAAAAGTAAAACCTGTACTTTTACGAATAGTTTAGATGGAAAAGTAGGAGACACTGCTATACTTGATCATTGGTTTAAATACTACTCCAAAATGTTTGCAAATGATAGGGACTTATCTTACCTTATCTCTAAGAACCCACCTATTGAAGTAATAACAATGAATGATATAGTAAAAGCTTGTAAGACCATCAAGAAAGGCAAGTCAAAGGGGCCAGACAATATATGCATTGAACACATTGTACATTCTCATCCAATAATATACAAGTTTTTAGTCGAGCTATTTAATTTGATACTCTCAAATTCTCAGCTACCAAAATTAATGATACAGGTTACCATTGTTCCAATAATGAAAAAGAAAACTCTTGACAGTACTAAACTAGCAAGTTATCGGCCAATAGCTTTAGCTACATGTCTCTCTAAAATTCTAGAAACTATATTACTAGATCGAATGAAGCCTTTTATGCACACAAGTAGCAATCAGTTTGGATACAAAGCTAAAGTGGGGTGTGAGACTGCTGTCTTTGCGCTTAAAGAGTTAATTGATTATTACACAACGAAGAATACACCAGTATATGTTGCGTACCTAGATGCAAGTAAAGCGTTTGACAGGGTTAACCACAGGTTACTCATAAAAAAGCTAATAAAAAGGGGTGTTCCAAATTATATAATTAATTTACTAATTACATGGTTTGATAATCAGCTTTTTCAAATTAGATGGAACCATTGCCTTTCTCAATTCTTTCACGTTCAGCAAAGTGTAAGACAAGGTGGAGTTATATCAGCATATGCTTTCTCTGTCTACATGGATGACATGAGTGTTAAGTTAAATAGTACAGGGGTTGGAGCAAAAGTAAGCAATGTCCTTACCAATCATATTATGTACGCTGATGACATATGTCTTATTAGTAATACACATTCAGCTCTACGGAAACTGTACGATGCTGCTGCATGCTATGCATTTAATCATAATATTGAATTTAATGCTATGAAAACCCAAGTTCAGTGCTTCACACCCAACTTTCTTTATCAAGTCAGGGAAGCTATGTCCATCTCACTGGCAGGCTATACTGTCAAGCATTCTAACGTAGTAAGATACCTTGGCTTCTCATTAGGATCAAAATACCGACGAAAAGCGATGGTCACTGATTTAAGCAAGGAAATTAACATGAGAAAGTCAGAAATATACGCAAAAGCAAACATGATTAAATCATGGTTTGGACGATGCTCCTATGCGGTTAAGG
>JAHZNG010003189.1:0-13344 GCA_027744375.1 Orchesellides sinensis
ACAATGTTATTCAAATATAATAGAATTCTTCAATTAAGTTTCTAATTCTTGTACGTATAAATTCGTATCTTTATTGGTAAATTTAATATTATTATGCAAATAATAATATTATTATATTATCATCATTCTCATGTAACTTCAACAGCATATCTCCACTCCGTATATGTTGTTTCATGCTTAAATTAGCGTCATTCGAATGTATACCACGTAAATTCGTAGCATACTTGAATATTGTTGAGTGCTCTGGTCTAATTACTTAACCTTAGTGAGTAAAAATTACTAATAAGTGCTGAAAAGAGAGCTTTTGGCATCATAACAGGCAAATATGTCTGTAAAAACAATAATGAAGCTGAATCGAATGAAAATAACTTTAGCCCCGAATATGGGTCGGTTGACTAGAAATTCCACAAAGTTTCCATAAACGTGGAATTACTTGAAGCAGCTAAGCGGTGCATTTTTGTTTGGAACATTGACTGGGTGAAGCGAAAGTAATTAGTAGTAGCTGCGTTTGAATTGATTTGAAAAATAATTTATGTCTTTATCCTTTAAAACTTATACGGCTACAACAACGAGAAATGATTCGTTGTGGTATTTCATTCTGGCAAAACCGAAACACTGAAAATACTAAACGAAGTGCATCCAACTCCTACGGAAGCACTTTTAAAGTGAAAAGGAAAGATTAGCGCCAAAGTCTGATTTTAAAAGTCATGTCTCACGATGCCCTAAGCACAAACAAGCAGCTACTGCTTTACATTTTCGCATCATTCCGCCAAACTCCCATACAAAATTGAACTGTTTACCTGTTTGTAGTCCTTTAGTTGTATGGAACCTTTGTGAAATTCCGAATCAACCAACCCATACTCGGGGCTTAACTTATTTTCATTCGATTCTCACATTTAAAACTGATGCATAGTTAAAATTTTTATAAACATGTCAAGGGTAGTATAAGTTAGTCCTCCTTGTAAGTTTTAATGTAAAAAAATTTAATTGGAGCTTATCGTCATGGTTAATTAAATTAAAATAACCATTAATTAAAATTTCTTATACAGAATGCAAAAAATCAAACGACGCGTGTTGAAGAGATAAGTCTATTGGCATATTAAGTTTATACACCATTAGACGGTCCCTTATAGTGAACTAAAAGTATGGACGTTTTTGATACATAGTCAGCATTAATAATACAATTTTGATACAAGTTATATTGAATAGTTACTAGCCTTTTTAAACGGGGTACCAATATGTTGCTAGCTTGTTTTGCATTAAAGTATGCGAGTTGTTGAGTAATTGTAGCAACAACAGCAATAAATGGTATACCATGAAAACTAGGAGTAATGAACTTTAATACAAACATGAAATTTTTAGAGCATAAGCATTCTAGTTATTACAGGACCAGTTTTATCCTTCCCTGCTGCGAATTACAATTACATATGGGTTATCATATAACACCACTAAATCTCTGTTACATTATTAATGTAAATAAAAAGCTATTACAGCCTAAGGTCTTACTCACGCTACGATAGTTTTTATAACAAGTTTCCTGCTTCGTATAAGAATCTTATACGGGATAACATTTCCATGCCATTTTTTCTACGTTAATTTCATGCCTCTTAAAGCAAATCCAATAAAACACACATAGTATAAATAAGCCTAACACCTGACTCTGGCATTCAGATTAAACCTTGATTTAACCGCGTTATATATATTCTTTTAGCCAACACACATTAAAATGGGCCCCGTCGATCTACTTTACTTTTTATGTGTCTACTTTATAAGATCATATAAGTGGATAGAGCTTCAATTTTTAAAATTGTTTCAAAGTAAAGTAGAAAAGTTATGGAGAAAGTTAGGAGAACAACATGGCATCATCTTTCATCCAATCGATAAACCGATGCGACAATTGACAAAGGAGGAAGAAAAGAAAATATTATCCAAATGCAAATACGATCATCTTGTTCATTTGAAGGTGGGCAAAAGTTTTTTCGTTCGTGTTACCAACCAAGCTAGCATGGGCTTGGGGGAAGGATACGTGAATGGGGAATGGGACTTTACTCAATCCCCGGAAGATATCTCAGAGTTCTTTTACCGTATTTTGGACAGCAGTCTATTTGATTTATACTTTCATCCGTGGAATAAATTTTTACATTGGGTGGAGTTCAGCGCTTTTAATCTTCAGACAGCGGAGAGAGCCTGGGAAGTAGGAACAAAACACTATGATTTAGGAAATGACCTTTTTAAATCCTTTCTAGACCCATGTTGCAAATATTTTGCAGAAAACTTTGGTGTTTCTTGCGTTGGTATCACCGTTTCCAAAGAAGGTGTCGCATATGGAAAGAAAATTTGCGAAGGATTGGATGTTGACATTCGATTGCAGGACTATCGCGAAATTACAGGGGAATTTGATAGGGTTGTGATCGTTGAAATGATAGAACATGTGGGACCGTGGAACCTACGGAGCTATTTTCAGGTTATTCACAACTGTCTCAAGGATGACGGATTATTACTGCTTCAATCGTTTGTAATCAATCACAAAAATTTACCTTCCGCTGATCCTTGGATGCATACTTACATTGTCCCCAATTTTAACTTTCCAAATTATCGAGATTTGGCGAAGCATACTGAAGGTTTGTTTATCATTGAGGACTTACAAAACATTGGACAAGATTACTCCAAGACGGTACGAGCATGGAGAGACAACTTTATTCAGAATTGGGGGAGTATCCAAAGTAAATATGGAGAGAGATTCTACCGCATGTGGATCTACTATTTGTCTTCGGGACCTGGACCGTTTACGTCTAGGAAATTACAAGTTTGGCAATTGGTTCTGTCAAAAAATGGTCTGAGGAGAGAATATAGGGCGGCTCGCTAAAGTGTTTACTTTTCTTTAAAGAATAACTAATTCGGTTTAACTTCTTCCTTGTATACGTCCATTGAGCATGCACAAATTGAATTGTTACCAAAATATCATTGATTAAATACATATGTTCAAAGGAATTTTTGAAATGCTGTTTTTTGAAGGAAATTGGTTAATAATCAAATAATTTGTAAGCTAAAATTGGAAATTAAACTATTCCGCTTTAACCCCATTTCAAATATTGAGTAACTAGAGCATATAATTACTTAACTTCCAATTACTAATGTGACCTTAGACCTCTATTAGAGTCATCAATTATTTGTTGCTATTTAAAACTGGTGCCGTTCTGTAGTACCTGCTAACCTTTACTCAACAGCATGGCAGTTGCAGCATTTTCATGAGATAGAGTTCCCTTTGGTTATACAGCAAACTACATGAAGTGCAAGAATTTGTGTTACACAAAGAGTACATGCAAGGGCACGTATGCGTTACATGTATAATATACACGTTTTGGTTCCATGCTCTGCCATCATCTTCACTGAAATTATTGGCTTTTCTTAACATTTGACTTCTTATTCAGGCCCTTTTTGACCTAATGGTATAAAAATCAATCCTATATGAGATATTAACCTGAGTTATGTATGCTCAAAGTATGAAGTGAATCGGTCGAGTAGAAACATATTTAGTGAGCGCACATACAGACAGACACCAAACCCTAATCATTAACTTCCATACAACGCTAAAGCTCATGGAAATTAACTAGAAGTTGTAAAACTCCCAAAAATGTCTAAAAGTGTTTATATCAGTTACAGAACTACACGCGTCAATACGATTTAATTGATATATTACATGCCATATAAGAAAATTTTAAGCATATTTTAAAGCTAACTGTTACAATAACCTTTAATTAAAATTTAAACCATACCAAAAGCTACACTCGTAAATGCCAGTCGAACCACATACAAGTCAATAACAGTCGAACGATATACAAGTCAATATCAAAATCATTTACAAATCACTGCCTCAGTCAAAACCCTATATATGATATTAACTTTAAACTGTTGTGGATTTATCGTACTATTCATGAGCTACAAGAATATATTTACAAACCACTGCATCAAGTAAAACCCTTTATGATATTTGAGGCCGTATAATATGAAATAACAGTAAATAATTTTAAATTAATTTATATTTAAATTTAAGTAGTATTTTAAAATTTTAAGGACAAAGTTCTTTGGGTTAAAATACTTAGCTAAAGGAAGTTTTTTGAAACTTGTTTTACAATTTTAAATTAAATCAAAAAAATTCCCGCGTCGCAAGAACATACACACTTAACTTTAAACGAGCTGCATGATATTTAAACTTGAAGGTTACAAAAATTGAATTGACTATGAAGATAACCTCTAATTAAAACTTTTTGATATTATAACTTAGCATAGGTATATTGAATACCAATTCACAAAGAACTGGGCGGACACAAGCTACCGTTTGCGCAATAAATACGCGTTCATGTGCCTACCAGTCGACAACTTGTGCTTATCCAACACTGCACATGAATAATTGATGCTGTTGAATTAGTCAAATACGCCTCGATTGGTATATTAAATGCTATATAAGAAATTTCAATTGTTTCACCTAAAAACTTGGCCAACTTATAAAAAATATCAATACAAAAAGAACTCAGCGGACTCAAGCTACCGTTTACGCAATAAACAAGTTTATGTGTATATCAGTCGATAACTTTTGCTTATCGAACACTGCAAGTAAACAAACTATGCTACTTAACCACAGTCGTCATAACGCGTCGATTGAGGCATTACATGCTATATGAAAAAAATTGACGGTTTTCTTAATTTAATTAACTAACCTCCAATATAATAATAGGTTTAATTCATTATTGGATTAATTAAATTAATTAATTAATTAAAGGTAATTAATTATTGGATTAATTACCTTTAATTTAATAGGTTTAATTAATTACCCCCAATTAAAAAAATTGTTTCACCTTTAAACTTAACTTATGTATATGAAATACTAATGCAAAATGAACTAGGCCGATACGAGCTCACGTTTACGCGCTGTAGTAGTGTACAGTTCTGTATCCTGTCCATGAACATGTCAGACAGGATTCTGCGGGTCGGAAAGGAGTACGAAAGAGTTGGGCCGGTGACCGGTAAATACAACAGTGCCAATTGTCACAAAAAAACTTTTCGACAAATAAAAATAAACTGTCTTGTGTTTTTCCAGGCAAATACTAAGCGCCCGAACTAAAATTACCATGCGCTTGAACTATAATTACCATCTGCCCGAACTGAAAAATATTTGACAGAAAATTTACCATCCACCCGAACTAAAACAAATTAAAAAAATATCCAGCAGAAAATCTACTATTCGCGCGTACTCAATCCTACAATCCGCCCGAACTGAAAAAAATTGAAAATATCCGACAGAAAATCTACCAGCCGTCCGAAACTCAAACCTTCCATCCATCCGAACTGAAAAATATTCGAAACAGAATCTACCATCCAACCAAACTAAAAAAATCTGACAGAATATCTACCATCAACCCGAACTCAAATATACTTTCCAACCGAACTGAAAACATTTGTAAAATATCCGGCAGAAAATCTACCATCCGCCCGACCTGAAAAATATCCGACAGAAAATCTGCCATCCGACCGAACTCAAATATACCATCCAACCGAACTCAAATCTACCATCCAACCGAACTCAAATCTACCATCCAACCGATTTCAAATTTGCCATCCGCCCGAACTGAAAAATATTCACCAGAAAATCTGCCATCCTCCCGAACTGAAAAATAATCTAAAAAATATTCAACAGAAAATCTACCATTCGCCAGAACTAAAACAAAATCTGAAAAAAATATGAGGTATGTTGTTGTATGGGGAGAGGAAGAGGATGCTGATTCTTCCAATTATGCCTATTTCCCTTTCCTGATAAGTTACTCTCGTTGGTTTAAATATATTATTACATTTTTGTATGCATCTACCGAGATGGAAATGCCAGCGTAGTTATGTATGTACTTTAAGTGACAAAATTATATTTCCATTGGAAGGTGTTGCCCTGAAAACATAAAAAGCTAGTTAAGATTCATGTGTGTGGCTCAGTTTCGATCTGGTTTTGAGACCTGCCGGATATCTCTCTGTAAAGCTGGAGTTTGTGACTCAGACTCAGAGCTTTTAGTATTGATGGATGTATGCATGTATGCGATGCGTAATACTCCTCCTTTCTAGTTTTAAGTTACCTTTACCTTGAACAATATCTTTTTGGGCATGTGTCTTGCCCCTCTGTTTGCGCCTCACAGAGTCCCTAGTTATAAGTAATATTCTCACCTCCTCCTTACTCCTTATTACCTTGTAGCTACTTATTTAAGTAGGATAATCGTAGGTCACTAAATTGATGTCGATCGGTTTGTCCTTATGGACTTTGCTATTTGCTTTTGTTTAGTTTTGTTTTAATAAAATTACTATTCTAAATTGCAAACGCTAACTCTGCAGCAGCCTAGTACCACTTCATTTCGCCCCGAAACACACTATTTAACATTTTCATAGTCATTTTGGTATTCCATACCTAATAAGTGGCGCCCAACGGCTGTTTGCAAACTTAGCGTTTGTATATCTCAGATTCTTATACAAAGCACTAGAGAGGAATATGTTCCATCTTCAATATGAGTGACGACGAGATAGGCGAGATTCCTGCTCACAAAACAGTAAACGAAGCTTTTCCAGGCCCAGAGTTAGGAAATACATATGCACAGTTAGAAGCAATCAATTCTAAGCTAGCTATTATTGACGCAGACATCAAGAACACGAAGGCTGAGTTAAAGCTTATTAAGAAATTTCAGACTAGGTTAGAAGACAAGCTTGAAGTTATGAAAGGATTGCTTACTAGGTTAGTAGAGCAAGCTCAAGCACCACAAGAATAGGCAGCCACAGCCGCCACCTTTTAGCCAAGCTCAGTATAGCCAACCCCACCATAGCCAAACTTTTTTATAGAGAACCTCAGTATATACAAAGTCAACTTGGGCGTAATGAAGACAGTGAGGACACTGATGAGACAGTTAGAAACACAGTTGTTAGAATTTCAGCAGGTTTGGTCAATAGTGGCTTAAACATAAGTAATGCTAGCGCAGGTGGTAGTATACCACTCATTATAGATTCAGGTAGCTCCTTTCCAATGCCTGTTTATGATCCAGACACTATGTCTCCAGATCATTTTCTACAAGAAATTAGGGATGATTTTACTTTTAAAGGCATTCCTGAGTCTTAATGGCATTTGCTTGTAGGCAGACTGCTAAAGCCGGAGTCAGACGTTTCTCAATGGGGGAAGGTGAAAAAGCAGGACATTGATTCATGGCAAGATTTTAGATTTGCATTTAGAGCATATGAAGGATGTGCTATCAATAAAGACATAATGTGTAAAAATTTGTTTAGCAGACAACAAAAACTTGATGAGCCATTTAAAACCTTTGCTTGGAATATTTTAAATATGTACAGAAAAGCTAGCCCGAATGCGGATGAAGAAGACGTTGTTAATCGCATTTTAAATTCTTGTTTGCCTGAATTAGCTGCTGAATTGACCCAATACCAATGTGAATGCTGGAATCAGGAAGGGTTGTTAAGCTTTGGGAGATTGGAAGAGAGAGCTCGGCTGCCGTATAAAAAGGCCGGGTTGGGACTGAAACGGGATCATATCCTTTGTGGATCTTGATCACTTTTCAGGTTTTCCAGCTTAGCTCTAGCTCGAAGGGTTCCTTCCATATTCCAAGGGTTTCTTCCTTTGTCCATGGGATTTTATGACTGGGGATACTTCCTTCTTCTAACCGTAGATGTGGATGCATGTATGGATGTACGTGTGTATGCAGAATAAAACAAATCTGGCCTTAAATGAGTCATACATTGAACAGGCATAAATCCTGTGTATTTGTATTGCAGCGTACATCTTATTTTTAACTAACTTGGAACATAACAGTATGTTTGAAGTCGGGCGGGCGGATGGTAATTTTTATTTCGGCCCATGGTGATTTTAGTTCGGGCACATAGTAATTTTAGTTCGGGTGCGAAGTAATTTTAGTACGGGCGTGTAGTATTTGCCTTTTTTCTACGTTATGCTTAAACGTTTTGATACACCATTAAGCTCAATATAAATGTATTGAGGAGAACATAATATTTATAACAGTCAGTATATGGAAAAAGCAAAAAAACTTTTAAGCTACTTATTTAAACCATGCTAACATTCTGTACGGTTTTCGATTTTGCATGACAGTCATATAATAGAGTTTCTGTGCTCTAAGATTCGTAACTCTGATGATATCGTTTACAAATATGTAGACATTGAAATAATAAGGCCATATTTATATCAATGGACAATAGCGATTCGTATACAAATACAAACCCGTGTAAACAAATAGTACACATGTATTTAAGCATTTTAAAACCGCTGAAAAATGCAAATTCATTTACCAAATGGGGATCATCATCACACATATCCCCAAACAATATTTGTTTTCGCGAAATAAAAACTTATGCTTGCACAACTCTTAACTAAAAACTTTGATTACTTATGTCATTCAATTTTATTTCTATTAAATTTACAACTGTTGAATCTAAATGGTTCAAAACTGCATGATGTTTGTCAAGATTTTATGAATGCCTAGACAAAATGCATTATTGGTGTAAATATGAGCTACGGTATGCTACACGTAAGAGGTAACTAACTTGATTACAGAAAAGCACTTTACATTGGTCTTTTATATTTAGTGAGGTTTCTATTACCAATAAGCTTCATACAATTGAAGCACTTCAAAATTTGCCTGTTTTGAAAACTTAGTAGTTTATTAAACCGTGAATTTTCCTGATTTTACGATTTCATCATAAATATATAAATATAAATGTAGATAGTTAGGATCTAAGTGGTTTCAAGCACTCAAATATAAATCGTTTCTCTGCCTAAGCAAGCAAAGATTTTTAATGACCGATGAGAGAATTGGAATCGTAAAGTAGTTATGGTATTATGAAAACACATAAATTTTACAAACCTTTAAATTATTATTTTCATCAACCGAGTACAAACTTAAACAAGTAAGCAGTAGACATTACGAATAAACTGCATAGTCACATGTATTATTTTCCTTTAAAATTATATTAGGTACTTGAACTTTCATTTTTTGTTTTTGCTGTTGCACAGATCAATTATCATTTCGCCCATAAGGATTAAAAAACATTTCTGGGAGTAAGCAAAAATCATTTTGACACCTATGCTGAACTCTGCAGAATAAAATAGCTGTTTTTGCGTTACCGGCGATTGTAGCGAGTGGACAATGTAGCGAGTGGAGCCAATGTAGCGAGTTGACATTGTAGAGAGTTGACAATGTAGCGAGTAGACATTGTAGCGAGTCGACATTGTGGCGAGTAGACATTGTAGCGAGTAGATAATATGGCGAGTCGACAATGTAGCGAGTATACATTGTAGCGAGTCAATAATGTAGCGAGCTGACAATGTAGCGAGTATACAATATAGCGAATGGACGATGTATCGAGTCAACAAAAATATTAAAAAGGGACAAAGCGAGTTGACATTTAAGTTCGTGCATATGTCTGTATTCATGCACATGTTATACTCTTGGTCATATGTCATATATATATTGAGGCTATTCACAGGTTGTGTTGTAAATTCCGCTTCCTCCGCAAAATTTTACAGTTTGCAAACAAGTGATTTTTCAATTCAAAATTTTTTACGAAGTATACAAAATGTTAAAATTGTTTGTAAGGGTCTTCCTGCGTAGCACCTGCTTGGTTTTTTATACTAACCAAAATGTAAGATGCATATTCATAGTAGAAAAATCATTATAAACAAGATCCAATGTGAAAGTACGTCAGTTTCTCATGAAATCACTTCTTACAAAGAATTACATACGAACATTTACAAAGTTGCATTCACACCACACTTCGTAAATTATGATAGTTTGCGGAGGAGGCGGAATCTACGTCAACCTATGAATACCCTCCATTGAATCTGAGGTTACCCGTTTGATGACATATGCCCACACTGTAATGTCAACTAGCATTGTCCCTTTGTAATATTTTAGTTTACTCGCTACATCGTCCACTCGCTATATTGTATACCCGCTACATTGTCAGCTCGCTACATTATCGACTCGCTACAATGTCTACTCGCCACATTGTCGACTCGCTACATTGGCTAGACCCGAAGAAACGGTGGCAAATCGGACAAGCCTTGCAATTTTGATAGGTACCTTTCTAATGCAGGTTCTGTAGCCTTATAAGGTATACATTACATGTACAAAATTAAAATGAATACTTACCTGGATAACAAAGAGGAGTTTTGGTAGTGGCCTGGGTTGGCCTTGTTGTTGGTTGTGGGCAACGAGGATCTCTTGATCCTGGGTAACAGCTTGGTTCTGTCCTTGGAGGCTGAGTCCTTGGTGGCTGCGTCTGTGGTCGTCTAGTGGTGGTAGTTGGTTGGGCACAGCTTGGATCACTGCTTCCTGGATAACATTTGGCCTGTGTGGATGGTTGTTGGCACCTTCGGTCTTGAGGATTGTTGTCGCAATCAGGCGGACACCGGGGATCTACAGCTCCTGTGGAATAATTTTTTGAGAATACCCGAATTATGTCATAACTTCACGCGTAAACTAATGTGGGGGAGAATCATGAAACATGTATTTAATAATATCATTAATGTAGCATATGAGACCGCAGTAGGAAATTTGAATAGCTATTTTTTTTAAACTAAAGGGCATAGAATTGTATAAACGCCAATTGATTTCACCTGGGTAACAAAGTGGGGCCTTTGAAGTAGTTTGAGTTGGCCTTGTTGTAGGCTGCGGGCAGCGAGGATCCCTGGAACCAGGGTAACAGTTTGGCTACAGTTCTAGGAGGTTGCGTTCTTGGTGGCTGAGTTTGTGGTCGTCTTGTGGTGGTAGTTGTCTGGGCGCAACTTGGATCTCTGCTTCCTGGATAACATTTTTGAGCTGGTGTAGTTTGTTGGCACCTCCGGTCTTGTGGATTGTTGTCGCAGTCTGGTGGGCACCGCGGATCAACAGCTCCTGTGAAACATTTTTCTGATTAAGCATATCTTCTTCAAACATAATGACAACAAAAGTAAACTAATGTGTAGATATAAAAAAGGGCCGTGTGTAAAACAGATTGTTACATAGATCCCCTCGAAGAATACGAAACCCTTTGATTTGATGTCCCTTACTATTCGCATACTTAATAACTTCCTTGATAATGGGGCGATTTCTAAAAAAACGTATCCAAAAATCCTAAATTGGCCCCTTTAAACACTAACCATCTCATGTACACACCTCAAAAACGAAAGTATGGAGATGTAAGTTCTGTATGGAAGTGCCCAGCTGGTGTCCATACATGTGTTAAATAGCGAGCTCAACCAGCTTGGAGAAAACATTGGCTAATGCGATGGGGCGGTAGTTTGCACTCAGTGTGGGATTAAGTCCTCTCTTTTTCCCGATCGGCACGAATACTACTATCATAAGGACATAAGGCAGATAACCGTGTGTAAAATAGCGTTGATTACATGTTGTTAGAGGCTCAACTATGTCATCCCCCTCATTCTTGAGATGCTCCGCCTGAATATTATCAGCACCCTTCGCTTTATTTTTAAGCAGACTGATCAGCTCCGTAGCTTTACTTGCCGTCAACATAGCAGCCTTGTCATTATTATATTGCTTGTTTATGAATTCGCTTACACTAACTAATTTATCCTCACTCACTGAAATGAATCTTCAGCATAACTAAACCTTATTATGGTAGTTGTCCAGCTATACTATCCAGCTAGCTAATTAGCGCAATTCCGCTGCTTGAAGAAGAAACAAATTGCCCAAACCCAAAGACTTTTTTATACAGCAACAAGTGTACTTACCTGGATAACAAAGCGGGGTCTTAGTGGTCGCTTGAGTTGGTCTCGTTGTAGGCTGCGGGCAGCGAGGATCTCTGGAACCAGGGTAACAGCTTGGTTCGGTCTTTGGCGGCTGAGTCCGTGGAGGTTGTGTTTGTGGTCTTCTGGTAGTGGTAGTTGGTTGGGCGCAGTTAGGATCTCTGCTTCCAGGATAACATTTGGCGGCTGTCGTTGGTTGCTGGCACCTTCGGTCTTGAGGATTGTTGTCGCAATCAGGGGGGCAGCGAGGATCTACGGCTCCTGTGAGATAGAAAGTTAGTCACAATGCATATTTTAGGTAAATAAATGTTTTAGCGGACGAGGATTGATTGAGTCTTGGACAAAACTGTTCCGGATGGATAAAGTTGTAATAGCCGCCGGTTTCACACTTTTTCATGGGATTGGAGTAAGACGGTTAAATTCTGCTGTATTTTGTATATTTGTTTGGAACGTATACTATAGGACGTATAGTCCGTGAAAGTTTATGTTGTCAAACTAGGAAGAATTGGTCACCAAACCGGATATCTACGTAGTATTTATTGTTTTGACAAATTTCGTAGACATTTTCTGGCAAAAAATATTGTCGGACGTTAACACATCCAAGACTTAACTTTAAAAGTGTAATGCTTTTCCTAAATGACCACTTGAATGATTATCATAATGCATTCAATCGGAGTTTTTCGGTTGGAGTCTATTTTGGAGTGTTCTGAATATGACGGTTACTAGCTCGTCAAGCTAAAAATGGCCCTTGAATAGAGAAAAACTATGCTTGTAAAAAATAAGCTTGGTACGACGAACGCTTTCTACACAAGAAAGTTATTCTCGAAGGAATCAGGGAAATTTATAGGGTAAACTTAGTTTTAGTTAGGAAGATCTATCTATGACTCAGGATGTATTTCTAGGAGTAAACTCTTCCAACTTGTTTTATTATCAATTTTTGTGAGGTATGTATGTATGTATGTGTTTGGGTTGTAAACATCGCTGCTTACAGCTGCTCAAGCCACTATAGGCCCATTGCAGTCTACCCCACGATCATCTAAGATGATCTTTCTTATAGAGAAGGAAATCTATAAAGATGCTGTGATAAAAGTCGAAGAACAGAGCAGCGCCTCAATATCAACAACATCCCAACCACGTACTAGCACCGAGCCGAGTTTGATTACCAACAAGCGCCTGCTGCAAGGCGATCACCCATCCTGCATTGCTTAACTTCAGTGATCTTACGAGAACCATCAATTCTAGCTGCTGTGCTGTTGGCTTTTGTGAGGTAGCTCGTTTTCTCTGTATGAAAATAACCCGTTACCCTTCCCATAATGGCGTTACAGGCGATTGTAGCGAGTTGACAATGTAGCGAGTTGGCAATCTAGCGAGTCGACAATGTGGCGAGTAGACATTGTAGCGAGTAGATAATATGGCGAGTCGACAATGTGGCGAGTAGACATTGTAGCGAGTAGATAATATGGCGAGCTGACAATGTAGCGGGTATACAATATAGCGAGTCGATAATGTAGCGAGCTGACAATGTAGCGGGTATACAATATAGCGAGTGG
>JAHZNG010003190.1:0-21347 GCA_027744375.1 Orchesellides sinensis
AAGTCTAACATATTTCTTGTGGTTCTAAAAGTGTCCATCAAACTTAAGAACACAAATTTGAACTTTAACTTCATAATATTGTGTTTCTATTTAAAATATATTGATTATATTTTTAGTAATAGTGTTCCAATTCGTAAAGTAATTAACCTGATCACAATTTCGCAGACTAAATGCCTTTTTGGAAGGATTTTACGATATAATCCCCAAAAGACTGATTTCTATATTCAACGAGCAAGAGTTGGAGCTGCTTATTTCGGGACTTCCTAATATCGATATAGAAGACTTGAAAGCCAATACTGAATACCACAAATATCAACCCAACTCTCTGCAGGTTTGTTATTTTTTTATTGAATTTAAATTGAAATAACGTAGCTAATCGAGGGTTTTTTATATAGATTCAATGGTTTTGGAGAGCTCTACGGTCCTTTGATCAGGCTGAAAGGGCCAAGTTTTTGCAGTTTGTTACTGGAACGTCGAAAGTGCCTCTTCAAGGATTTGGAGCTCTAGAAGGGATGAATGGCGTGCAGAAGTTTCAGATTCATCGTGATGATCGTTCCACTGATCGTCTTCCAAGTGCTCATACATGGTAACTTGAATACTACAAATATCTAGATATGTATATTATGAATTTTAAAAGCATAATTGAATAGTGAATATTGATACAATATTTTTCAATCCCAGTTTTAACCAGTTGGATTTGCCAGCGTATGAAACATACGATAAACTGTGCACTTATCTTCGGAAGGCTATACATGAGTGCTCTGAGGGCTTTGGATTTGCTTAAAGTAAGAGAAAGTGTATGCTTCTCTCAATGTTTGAGTGATACAATTTATAAAGAAGTACCTACTATTTCAAAGATTATTTGCACGAACAATAATAGTTCTACCAAAACAACGTTAGTTTTAACTATGATTTATAAACCGAAATTATCCTCTGTAGGATATACAATGGAATCAAAGGTTAGTTTGAGGTTGTAAATTTGTACTACTGTACTGTATGGAGCGGTAATTTGTCTTTAAGTTAATAATAATATAATAATTATAATAATAGAAATAACGTATACCTACATCAGTTACTATTTGTATCATTATAATACGTATTATTGCTAAAAGAGATAATAATAATATACGTTAATGTTTCTGTAAAAGCTTATTCTTTCAATAAATGTAAGATGATTGATTGTATATCCGATTGAACTTTTTTTTGAATTGTATTTATATATTTTTAACTGCCACTGCTCATTTCTTAAGTTTACCAATCAACCAATTACGCTTTCATGGGAATTATGTAAATATAGTTATTTAGTTTGTCCTTTTCAAAAGGCTAAAACCAACTTTAAAGTGATACACCCAGAACACGGCATTCGGATTCCGAACCTCGTTAATCAGGCAATTTTACACAACATGAAGTTTGTAAGTGACAGGTGAAGGTTTTGTATGTGGGTTGTTTACGACGTATGCTCTAACCGAAATGCTCACGGTTGTATAACCCAAACTTGTTTTACTCCTTCTCGTAGCTTTGCTTTCAAAGGATGGTCCTAATTATAACCGCTTATTACAACTTTTACCAAAATAGATTTTCGCCAATGAAAATCCATCTTCAGTCCTTGTTAACAGGAACAAACTTTTATGACTACTTTAAAACCAGCATGATTTAAGATCCTTACACTACCGCATGATCACCATGATCAAAAATGACAATTAACAGTTTTAATGATGTGTGTCGACCAGACCTACAAAAAATTAAGTATTAAATATTTTATTACTAGCCCTCCCCACCAAAACAGTTTTTCCCTGCGTTCATCCCAGGATCGGATTCATGCTTTAATTTACATACTTTTCCTCATGGACAAAGACTTTTCCTTCAGACAGAGCATTCCTAGTCCTCTCCTCATCCACTCACCATAAAAAGTCATGAGCGTCCGCGTTCACATGTGTTGTTCATCGTAAAACGTGAAGGTTTACAACCATCACCATCATCCAACCCAATCTCTTCATAACAAACAACAAAGGGGTAAAAACCCATCCCAGTATCATAATATTATCATGTTTTCTCATATAAAAATTCTGTTTTAACAAATTGCAATAATTATATATCTATATAACCACGCATTTAACGAGTGGCTATAATAATTCATAATATGTGACGAACAGTTCTAAATGCCAAGTCACAGTCAATCATGATTGCCTCTTTCTTCTGCTTCTACACCATTTTCGCCAATCAGCCCTCTCTCTCTCTCTCACTCATTTGAAGCCTATATCTGCAAAAAAATGCTAATAAAACGGCATAGCTACATTACATAGGTTTAATATTACCTTACAACTCAAGAGTGACTATGTCACCATATGCACCACAATACATGCACAATGTCTTGTTTCTCATACAAGCTTTACCATTACAATATGGCAATTGGCAACATGTACTATGTAGTATGTAGTACGTATAACTTATAGCTAGAGATACATAGGACACCTTAAGCTTTGCATTGCTGGACAAGCAGGGAAGATGTGGCAGTAGGACAGGAGAGCTGGTGGAATTGAGAGCTCTGATTTGCTTTATTTATTTTTTTCACTCGTGCGGCCTCTCCAACAATATTTTTTTAAAGAGTTGTTGACAATTTTTTTTTAAATATTTATTCTTGTATTATTGGGGATTGTTGTATTTTTGTATATATTTATTAATTAAAAAGTGTGGAATGCATTTTGCCAAAACGTCGTCAACATCATCGAAGAAGTTGCTTGGATTTGTGTGCGAGACTACTGTCAAAATTTCCAATCCGTTTCATTCATCGGCGTTTATCAGGACGAGTGGGGCCGAGTCGACGAGTTTTGTGGACCAGAGTGAAAATTGGAAGGTGAGAAAGTTGAGTTTAGGAAGGGCGTATGGTTATCTGGCAGATAAGGGTTGTCAAGAGGATTCTGGGATGACTGCCAAGGTGACGAAAACTAAGATTGTCATTCTGGATGGGGTACCGTACAGGTTAGTTTGTGATTTATGGGAATGTCAATGTGGGATGGAAGATTGGGGTGAGGGTGGTGTATGATGGTGGTGGTTTTGTTGTTTGTCTTTGCAGTAGTAATCCGGTATTGAAGGAAATGGAGTTGAGGAATTTAAGGAAAAATCTCGTGTCACCGTATCCGTTTGGAGGACCTGCGAGGGTAGTAATTCCCGAGGGGAAGGAAGAGTGGAGTGTGGAATGGCCAGAGTATAACCCGCCCGAGTTTACGACAGCTGGGATTTCTCAGGGGGATAAGGAGTGGGCGGATAAGGAGTTGAGGTTGACTGATGTGGGGTTGTGGCCTAAGTGGAATCAGCAGGATGGAGGGATCATAAGGAAAAGTCATCATGGCAACTATAGGACGGATGCGGATGGGTATCCGTTGAATCCAGTGGGTAGAACGGGGATTAAGGGGAGGGGAAGTTTAGGTCGATGGGCTACTAATCATGCGGCGGATTGTTTAATTACGCGGTATAATATGTAAATTGGAATGAGGTGGGAGTAAAAATTTGACCGTGGGAGGATGATTTTGATGATGTGTTTGGATGTTTCAGGTGGAAGAAGTTGGAAGATGGAACTAAGTGTATGAAAGATGGGAAGCCGGTGCTTCAGTTGATAGGAGTGATTAGAAAGGACACTGGGGAGTTTGCGTTTCCTGGAGGTTAGTGTAATAGTTAGGAAGACTTGTTGATTTGTAGAGAGGTTTTGTTATTGGAATTGTTGAATTTGCAGGAATGATTGATGCCGGGGAAGATGCAATGACGGCTGTGAAAAGGGAATTTTTGGAAGAGGTTTTCAGTATCGATGAAGCAACAGAAGAGGAGCGGGCTGAGCTGGAACTGTCGTTAAAAAGTGTTTTTGATGGAGGGGAAACAGTTTACAAAGGATATGTTGACGACAGACGAAATACCGATAATGCTTGGATTGAAACCGAAGCAATCAACTTCTTTCTCGGTGATTCAGATGAGGATGTTTTTCGAAATCTCAAATTTAAGGCTGGCAGTGACGCAAAGGGTGCCTTATGGATCGACATTGATCAAAATGTTAAACTTTATGCTAGTCATAAATCCATTATTAAGATTCTCGTTCAGAAACTTGATGCTTATTGGTAGGGAAGAATGGTAACGTCATTTTTTGGTTAATTTAAAATGAGATAAACGACTGTGTTTTTATAGTGTACAAGTTTCCTATATATTTGTTGAAAACAACCTACATATACAGTACACTAAAATATAATTCCTAATTTGGTCATAAAACTGATGATTAACGTTATTGTTTGAAATAGATATACTTCGTTTGATGTTAACATTGTTCCTCGCTCAGATACATTTACAATTATAGTAATCGGGCACCATTTTAGAGGTAAACTTCCAAGAAAGGATCCGAAATTGCCAATATTGAATTGGTACTGAACTGATTTGTAATTGTATAATCAAGTTCATGAATCCAATTATGAACCGAAAAATTAGCTTAAAGACGCTTTACTAGTTTTACTAGACGCTAATGGTGCTTTAGCAACACAACACATTTTGCGCGAAATTAGGTTAGCAACGAAGACAAAATAGTTATAGACACATCCGTCTCATTGCAAATGGTGTGAGGTTTTAAAAACTATTTTTGCGTTTTAAAAATGTAGCTACTTTTGAAGGAGCAAAGGCTGTTTTTTCAGGTGTTTATCCTGATACGCTAATAAATTTAAAATGGTAAGATATAACAAGTGCAGTTGTATGAATGTGTAGTAATGTTGATTGAGACGTTGCGTGATGAGCGATAATAATTATTGAAAGCTCTTGAAAAAAGAGACTGTTGTATCCGAAGAATCCTTTTTATTTAATTTTAAAGACCAGTTGAATATAATGCACGTACTGTGTACACACAATATAAATTAGTTACTTGAGAGTCATACAAGTTTAGAGTATGGATAGTGTATTAAATTTGTTTGTTCTGTTAATTCAATCATCACCAATTTTATTTTCAGTCCATCTGGGTAGCTCTATCTGTGCCACCCCGTCATTTCTTAGAGGGAGGGTAAACAAGTGTTACGTATCATTGATCATGGAAATCAGTTTTAACACTATTTTTCAACGTTTGCTGTTAGTACATATATATATATCTAATAATAATATATGATAAAGAGATTCTTGTTCGAAATATAAGTATTCTTGTCAGTGTTTATACAGTCACATATCCTACGTAAAGAATAAATCGTTCGTATTTTACCGTCCGATATTGTCGTTATAAAACCATGTAAGATTTATTTTATGGTCCTTGACATTGACGCTCGTTTGGTCAAGGAATTGTGCATTATTGTTTTGGAAAATGCTTTTACATATATGATAACACTCCTGCATAAGTGTTTACAATGGCCTTGTCATTGACAATTTCTTTCTGATGTGTTCAGTCCTGCACCTGCGCTTATCTGTTTACCCTCACCGTCAACCAACTCGGACTGATTAAGCTTTAGCAAAATAGAACTTTCATCTGTAGATATTTGTTACATAAGTATTAAACCACAGGCGGATTAACCCTTTTTTATCAACATTCCTGACACTTTGCGTTGATATGAAAAATGAGATGTTATCGCAGCTTCCGTTTGACAGCTTCATAATGTTTCCTATTAATATACCTTACCTGAGTCAGCTAATAAAAAATTATCTCACGCTCTTTACAGTTCTCTTTTATTCGATTAAGTAGAAAAATAGCATTGCTCTCTTTGCCATCCTCAAATATTATCTGATTGTGGCTGTTGGATGGACGTGTATAAAAACGAAGTGCTTCAAAGTTTTTTCTACATTATTCAAACGGAACGCGAGCATTTAGTCCAAGTTCAAAACTAGTCGATTAAAATAACTTCCAAAATGAAGACGCTATTTTCTACTGTAGTTTTATTGAAGGCGTTGATAGTAATTCAGATTTGTATTACTCCTGGGGCAAAAGGGGTACCGTCTGTAGAAGAATATATGCGTGCTCGTAACGCAGCTTTGCAGGTGAGTATATGAAATCTTTGAGATGTATGTAATCTATCGTATGAAAATCTTTTTGTGGCCCAGGATAGTTAATCTACATGTAAATTGTAAATGGTAGAAAGTAAGTTAAGAAGTTTTTAAGTAAACAAAACTTTTTCGAAAAGTCGTTGTCGTGTTATAATGTAAAGTATGTGTTGCCACAAACGAAATACACGATTATGTTTATATGCTAAGAGATCATAGGCAATCTTGGAAACGGACGAATGAGTGAACTAGATAGTAATTAAAATTTTACGGCAGTGTTTAAAAGATGACATGACAAATTAATGACTTCCTGTGTCTATTATGACCATCTATTAAGTAAGCACATAATAAATGGCTCATTGTTTAATTGTACACAAAAAAGAAATTAACACAACACAAGGATTTATTCTGATTTTTTAAAGAAACTTCTATTTTACATATTACGTTTAGCATTAGCAATGAAAAGTCCAGATATGGTTAAATTTTTCCGAGAAAATATGAATACGTGCTATGCATTGGTCCGAGGGATTTGCCATACAACCGTTGCAATTGTAACGACATGAAATGATATGAATAATTTAATTAATAAATAAAATAAAACAGGCAGATGAATCCACATTGCTTGGAGGATCTATGACCTTTACTGACTCCCGTGAAGTGCTAGTCAACAATATTCTCATGGCATCTAAGGAGAAGGAGTATACAGAAGGTTTAGATTCAAACGGCAGGTTTTTCGCAGCAGCTAAGCACTTCTATCATTCGAAATCAATGATTGATAACTCCAACGTATTCAAAATAATTAAAATGATGCCAAAAGGTTTTTATCTATTTTCATTCTATATTGTCTAAACTATGACTTTTGAATTATGGAAGCAAATTTTTCATACAATGATAATTTTATCTAGGTGCTGGGCTTCATATGCATGATGCAACAGTTGGCGATGTGCAATATATTGCTCTTAACCTTACAAGATGGGACAATTTGTACTATTGTGTTCAAAATTGGGATCATCTTATTTTCCGATTTTTCGAATCTGTACCGACGGGTGGTTGTTCTCCTACATCTACACCGTGGAAAAGCGTAGCTAGCTTACGAATGGATGCCTCCAGTGAAGAATGGGTAGACAATTGGTTTTTTTCCAGCATGTCCATGTACACACCGACACCCGAAGGTAAATCATGCAATTTTTCATGCATCAAGCTGATTAAATCAACAGGGTTATCTAACTATGACCATTTCAATGGTTTCCATGAAAAGTCACTTACCCAGACACTAATACAGCATGGGAACTGTTCGAAAAGAAAATTACTACGATAAGCTCAATCATAAATTATGAGAAAGCCCTGAAAGACAATTACTACCAAATTTTGCAGCAACATTATGATGACAATGTGATGTATATTGAGATGAGAGGACTCCTATCTTCTGTAATCTTTACATGATTATGCATGCATTATTACTTATAACCTGGTATAACTGTTAGGTTTTGGATTATAGTTTATAAAACATCATCATGCATTTCGACTATTAGGTTTATCGCCTAGACCAAACAGAGCTGTCGTTACTGGAAGCACTGAAGCTGTTTAAGGAAACAACTGATGAATTTGTAAGGGATCATCCGAACTTTTGGGGAGCTAAGTACATCTTTGCTCCTCATAGGTTTCATTCACCAGAAGTGATTCAAGAATTGTGGGTATCTATATATAATTGAAAATACTTGCATAGACTAGCGATAAATGTTCGGCAACTAAACCCGATTATCTAAACTTTTCGAAGGATTAACAACGCTACCTTAATGAAATTAACATACCCTGATTACTTTGCTGGGTTTGACCTAGTGGGTCAAGAAGACAAGGGGACGCCATTGGTGGACTTTTTGCCACAACTTTTGGATGCTGCTTCAAAGGATATCAAATTTTTCTTTCATTCTGGAGAAACAGGTAAAGATATTGTTTGAGAAAGTCCTTGGCTTTCTGGGTAAAGATGGTTTTACTAGGACTTTTGTTTCCCATTAACTAGATTGGCATGGAACAAAGGTTGATGAGAACTTGTTGGACGCGACGTTATTAAATACTACTCGATTTGCTCATGGTTACGCCTTATCTAGCCATCCGTATTTATACGAACTGGCTAAGAGAAAAAATATAGCAACAGAAGTTTGTCCTATTTCAAACCAGGTAAATATCAATTTTAAGAGTTTTAGACAGTTATTTTTAAATTTGTAAACGTTCATATTATCAGTATGTTATTCATTGTACTAGGTACTCAGGTTAGTTGAAGATTTACGGAATCATCCAGCTACAAATTACTTGAGAGAAGGTTTTCCAGTGGTGGTGGCAAGGTAAGTTAGATGGTCAAATGGGATAATTATAGATATCGTTACTGTAAAATGACGTTGCGTGGACAAAGCGATTTTTAAAGTATGCATTACTTTATTTGTATAGTGATGGACCTGGCATCATGGGTGCGTCTGCACTTTCGCATGATTGGTACATGGCTTTCATGGCTATCGGGGGGAGAAGAGCAGATCTTAGATTTCTTAAGCAGCTTGCTGTGAATTCTATTACGTAAGGATACAATTTTTTATTATGCTTCACATTGCATGGAAACAATAGATTTGTTTCAAGTCCATGCGTACTTTTCATGCTCTTACAGATACAGTTCGATGAGCATGGAAGAAAAGGAAGATGCATTTTTGAAGTGGGATGAACAATGGGACGAGTTTCTTAACAAAGTGATTGAACAGTATTCGATTCACAAACTTTCAGATGCTGAAATGGCCAACTTGGTCATTTAAATGATGAAAATAAATTTGAACTCATTTGATTACCGATACAACTCTGTAAGGGCATACGCCAACTTTTATGAATAAAGAATAACATTATTGTGTGAATGTTAACAAATAGCAATATTAAATTTTAAAACTAAATGCATGACGTAGAATCATAAGAAAAGATAAGCATTCTTACTTATACAAATAAAAGTAAGAAAAACATTTATAATAATAAAAACTTGATTAAAACTTTTCAACACTTTTGTCATTGTTGTATATTGGTTTAGTTAAGTAGTTAATTAAAAACGTTGAACGTGAAATACAGTTAACATGCATACGTGTCCTCTTTATAAAAAGGAAAATACAAGAGAGGTCGTATACTCCCGAGAAATTATCACGAATGAGCCAAATATTGTACTAAAGGTAACATTCGAACACCAGATACTTACTGATCGAAACTGTTTACAGTATAACTTCCAACAGCAATCCATACATCTCTGCAAACACTTATCTGAGATTTGCATCACACATGTAGTAATTATTTTGAACCATTTAACGAAACTATATAACATAAAATCTTTTATAGATATATACATCTTTCGCAAGTTTTGTCTACTGCGCATGTCTTTAGGACATCAGCTAATCTGATTCGAATACTAAATTATCCTAACTATTCCTAAAAACCATATTTACTTTTTACTTTACCTAGGTAGAAAGAACTAATTGAGGTAAAAATTCCCTGTTAACCCTATTATTGGACGGATATCAATATTTACGTCTCCTTATTTTGAACAATTCTCCGGTGTATTGTTCTCCTTCATCAGGAACGAATTCATTTATTGCATCTTCAATTGTCTTTGCTGGGATGTACGTTATACCACTTGTACTACAGCTTGCTTGACTATCACTCTGATAACCAGAGGAACTTAAATAACCATCATGTTCAAGAACTTGGTGAAAGCTTTCAGGAGTGAATATTGGGGCAAGCAAAACTTCGTCACGGTCAATGTCTGGACATCTACTCGTCATTATTTTTGCTCCAACTGGATACTTGCTTGTCATGTTTTCATTGTGATATTTTTTGAAAAACTTTGTTATCAATTTCGCTGATTCTTGGGAAAGAAGTGTATCATAGTTGAGCGAGAGATTTTTATGACTGAGCTGTTTAAAAAAGAATCAATAAAAAAATTACATAACCGTCTTATATCAATTCGAGTTTTAATTATGTAGCTACTCACCAACGCAAGAATTGCGTAGAAATGCCGGCATGTTTCCGAGTGGTCAAATCTTTTCATATGAGAAAATATATCAAACAAACGGATCCAGCTACTAGATCCATCAATACTTCCTGCAATTGAAGATCTCCTAGAATTATCATTCAGAGCCCAATTACGTAATTCCTCTGCTCGAGGTGATTCTGCGCCATTATGGGAAGGAATCGGAGAAACAGGGCAAAACAGCTCATCTCCTTCATTGTCCTGAGTTTCTCTTATTGTAGCGTCCATTACTTCCATTTCATATTTTTTAACGTCAAATAGCCCTTGTTCTGCTTCTTGCTTGAGAACGTTCTTTACCTTGTCCTCAAACTCTTTTATCCGTTTAAATACAGCTTTATCACCGTCAGTTCTCTGTAATAAAATTAAAAAACTTAATTACAACGAAGGAAGTACATCAATTACGACTTTACGACCATATAATTTAAAACTACAGCTTACCACATGCCATTTTTTGTATCTACTGCAAATAATGCGCTTTAAAGTCGCAATCATTTGACTAACAGGAACTTCAGCATCTGTTTTAGATTGCTTTCCCTTATTGTAGTCTTCTGCCGCTTGAAGCCTTACTTGATTAAGAAGCTCAGCAATTGAAGATATTGTTTGGTCAGTCTCCTCCGACAATTGTGAGTCATTTAGTTGTACGACTGGCTTCTCAGGAATATCTGACACTGTAATTAGAATTAAGATTTAACAAACAGTTATTCACAATGTTTGCAACTGCCTTTCTAAATTACAGCAAAAACTATCTTACCAAGATTTCCTTCCTTAGGCTTCTTCACTAAAACACTATTCTGGCTGAGAAGCGTTACGGCCTGGAGAAATTTTTGTTGGTACGCTACAAACATATCCTGTTGCATGAGACCATAATCAAATGGCAATTTGTGCATTTCCTGGATAAGTGCATGAAATCTTTCTTGCACATCATCTGATAGATGATCTAACGTTTCATATTTCTGTCCATTTAAGCACGACGGTATTGTTAATCCTATTGGAGAATCACAAATTGCCGTAGGTGTAGGATCACAACTTTCCAAGTTATCTTTGGAGTCTACGTCACGTTGGCAAGTTTCGCAGTTATTATCTTCAATTTCGTCATTATTATTGATCATGACTTTTTTTCGCTTCCTTCCAATTTGTAGTTCAAGCGTAGGTGGTAAAATTTCGTCCATATTCAGATCCCCCTTCTCCTCAATTGACGCTTGAATTTGCTTCCATTCCTCATGGCACGAAATCAGATCTGGTGGATCGTCATCAAATTTTCTTTTTTTCAGCTTACCATAGTCCCGGTCGTTAGCCTGCAATGTCAATAGAATTAAACGTAAAAACTTTAGATTGTTGAGTAAAAACTATTTTAAAACTTAAACAATATTTTGTTATTTATCACCTTCTCCAGATTTAGAATATTCTTTAGTCTTTCAGACTGCCTCCGAGTGCATCGACCGGGAATTTCATGCAGAATTTCGGTTTCCAATTTTTGCAAGTCTTCAATATTCGCTTCTACCGTTTGCTCATTGTTGTCATTCCCTATAATTACAAATAGGTTTAATGGTTTTTGATCGATGTAAGAGAGCAGGACGTAACAGATACATTCATATACAAAAATAAACAAGTTCTATTAACGTACCATTTTCTGGTTTATCACAATTGTTATTATTTTCAAGGCTATTTTCTTGACATGTCTCATCTGTATTTACGGTATTTTCGGTGGAAGAATCAGACACTGGAGCACCATTTATATCAACTTGTATATTTCCATCTTCATTCGTTTGATCTGCAGTTTCAGAACTAACAATATTTTCTTGTGACCCGTTTACTCCATCTGCATTAGGATTTTCATTATCTGATGTCTTTGATTCAGTAGATTCAGTAGCAGGATTTTTTTCTAAAGAACCATCCTCCGGTGTACTATTTTCATCGCCTCCTTCGGCAGCAAGATCACCTTCACAATTCTTCTTCTTATGTCGTCCTTTCTGAGGAATTGGCCTAGGAAAAAATGGAAACTTGTTAATTAGAATTGCATCAGCTTAAAATAGCCAAATAAGTTACAATAAAACACTGTTTCAAATTACTTTCCACTAAGACGCGCAGCAAACGCTAAGACGTCGTCATGTAAGGATTTCACTTGTGAACTAAATACATTAGTAACTCCGGAAAGCAGCAAGGCGGATTCAGCCAAATCAACGTCACCACCTTTTTGATCTTCTAAGTGATCAAAAACATCATCAACAACCTGAAACAAAAATGGGAATAAGTTAATAAAAAATCTTTATATTTGTGTGCGTTTACATTCTTAAGATTTCCATTTCTATTTGGAATTACCTGTTGTAAGTGTTCATCAAACGGATCTTTAATTTTCTTTAGTTTCAAAACAGTATCCCTTATTTCAGGCGATAAGTGACAATTATAAATGTCATCTTGTCCATCCAACGAACAATCTGACAATTGCCTATCATTGATCTTTCTCCTACGCTTTGGTGGTTTGACACCAGACTTTATAGTATCATTTATTTTCGGCCTCTTTAGTGAATTCTGACTAGACACTGAAAGCGATATGTGCTGAGGTGGAATACTGCAAAATATACAAATATCCCCTTTATTTATCTGCATTTTATCACATAAATTAAAACATATTATTTAAACATAAAACAATTTATTTTTCTACAATATTTAAAACAACTACCTGACTTCCATATTCTATAGGAACTGTTTCTAATGACTTGTACTTCGGTTCACATAACTTACAAAAAAATTGAAGAATTTAAAGCTGTCAATGGACAATTTTGTGAAATAAACCCACTTAAAATCATACTTTACTCTTTGTTCCTCCCCAAATGTGTACGCTAAATTGCTGGAAAATTCCAGCCGTAAATACTATATTATAACTCATTGAATAACAGGTTAAAAAGAATGCCTGTTTTTAGTTTACACGTTCTCAACTTAGTACAAACTTACGTTTTACTTACAACACCATGTAAAACAAAATATTGAATAATTAGAACATGAAGTATTATGTTTAATAATTTTTAAAATATATTATTTGTCATTTTAAAGGCTCTTGCAGAACACAGAACAATTACTATAGTTAATTTGAACATTCACAGTAGAGCCTATTGTGCATAGTGTACAGTATACCTACTCGCTAACAAATCGTGCAAATCTAAGCGTCTCTTTTTGGCATTGCAATTGGATGGGTCGAAGGGTAATGCAATGCAAGGTAGGGTAACCTTTTCAATTCACTCACATTTTTATGTTAACGTAACATGCGTCTATGTTAACGTTATTAATGAATTTTTTTTTGGCATGAAAAATCCTTCTGCTTTAAAATGAAAATACTATTATTCGCACTGATAAGAACACTTTGACTTATTTGACTTAGAACTCCGAACACACTTGAAAAATGCCCTTGAATCCAATTTGATTTTTGCAAAATAATCTAAAATATGAATATTATCTGTACTGCAATCCCCTCCGTGTTAGAATAAATGCAAATTAACTGAAAATTATTCAAATAGGCTTAAAGCCACTAGTAGCTTCAGCTTTCCAGAGTTCCAAGCATTACCTAGCAACTGTGTGAAGATGACGCTATAAAAAGACGAATTTTTACTTGGTAAATCAGAGTTTTTAAAGGATGTTTTAAATCAAATAATTAGCGTCGCTTATGAACCTATTCACCTTTATAATTTTACGTTTGGTAGGCCATCGACACTGAAAAGCATGCACACCTACACTATGCATTGCAAGGGTATATTATACAAGTTACATAGTTTAGCATGGATGCTTCAAGAGCATCATCTCAAATATCTACTTGCACGCTTTTACATTTGCTTGCAGCCAGGTATATACATTTTTTGTTGTTAAGATGCGTTATATAAAGCCAGGTATAATGGGAATGGCCTTATTACACGTAGACTATAAGTCTCTTATAAAATTTTGATGCATATTGTATGTACATACACATCAGCATAGCTATAGGGTTAAACGCCAATGTATGAGAACGGGAACGGGAACAATGTATTTATAAAATGCTTTTCATACAGATCAGATCTTGCATACTTGCTCATAATATTGCATGACTTATGGTTTTTTAGTTCATATTACATTACGGAGTCATGTAGGTACAAATGTATGGATGATGCTGACGCTGTCTCACTCACGCATCTTGCTCACGCTTCAATTATACATACATACAACACAACCAACGCTACAATGTATGCTTGTATTGCAAATGAAGCCCTTGGTCAATAAAAAACATTATTTAAGATGCAGATATTATTAATTAATAAAAAGTAATGCTACACAACATAAATCTTATTACATGCATTTGTATCTATTTACATTGAAACAAAACAGGGATACGCTGTAATACTAGGTATTGCATGAAAAACTTAATCAAAAATTGTCATAAAATGTAAAACATTCGTAACATAAATGCCTTGGTACCGATCTTATATCATTCTGCCTGTCTATATTGGTCAAAAAATTATTTTATACGTAAATTATACTGCCAAACCAAAACCAAAATATAATTAAATGGGGGAAATAGATTTCACTACGTGTATGCAATTTATATTAATACTAAATTCAATTTAAAAACAGAATTAAAATTGACAGACACGAACAAGCACACGATAGAAAATATGATATGCTGCTTAATATATTGTTGTAAAAAGTTGTTTTCTTGGAATTTTTTGTTCTAACTGTAATATGAGAAATAGGCACATTTAAATGAATAGAATATAGAATTCTTCGCGAAAACACGAAACTCAAGTATGTTTTATTTATAAAAAACCGAATTTTTGTGTTTTTTTAGATATGCGAGCTTACTCTCTGAAAATGACACTTTTATCGCCACATGATAAATAATGCAAAAATGTAATTTCTTACGGGCTAATATATTCACATTTGAATTTTGAATGAATCGCTCAATTTTTCGAAGGTCGATATGTCGGTGAACCACGACGTAAGAGTAAATACATTTAACGGCAGATTTAATGATTGTTCTTCACTGGCACCCTTATAGCATTCTAATTTAATGCCAGTGTGTATTGTCGTACGTGTACTTTAGTCGGTAAGCTTCAGCTACAATCAGGCTTATCTCAGAGCTTTCCCAATTTTGAGTAGGCAAGTTCTGAAGTAGGAGCATCAATCCCTATTGAATTAATAGATTTAGGGTAAGCCATTTGATTTTTTAATCCCAAATTAAGGTCAGTATATTTTGTATTAACCTGAAAGTCCTTTTGTCTGGTTAACTGGTCTTTCCAATGTCGTAAGAAAGCGGCACAAACATATAATAATACTGAACCACATCCATCTGGTTCAGAAAGATAAGTATCCCAGAGTCTTATTGTACATCGCAAAGGTAATTCTCTCATGAGGAGGTTATTCATCCAACGAAAAGAAAATTGTAGGTAGTCGATTTCGTGTTTTTGAAGGTGATGATGTAATGGGGCTACAAAAATTATTTATGTAAGTGATTAGCGAAGGGAAGTCAAATTAAACAGCTACAATTTAGGCAACGACTGTTCCAAACGAGGGAAATAAATACAATATCAAATTACCATCAATACGTTCAATCAGTTCTTTAAGTCTCTTGACTTTCTCTTGAATGCCAGTCTGAGCAAATATGTAATTTACTTGAATGCTATCAAGAAACTTAGACATGCACCAATAAGAATCAGCCTCAATATTGTTCCTCACATCATCTTTCAATCTGCTCACATCAAATGATTCGACTTCCACGTCTTGACAAAAGAAAATAATGCGTAAACAATCTATGTTATTCATTCAGATGTAACTTCATTGCAAAGAAAAAATCTCACCTGGCGGAAGTACTTCTTCCAGGAAGACCACAAAGAAAGGCGTAACTAAATCGTTCATGCCTTGAACGTAACCAGAGGCAGGGTGTCTTATGGCCCAGATGAACAGAATCCGTTCGAACATTTCTTGCACTACCCGCTGTTGAAATAGGGCAATTAGTGGACACATTCGGGGAATATCAATGTGGATCTGTAAAGAAGAAATTATGAAATGAATCCATATATTTGCTTTTCTTCGTTTTACATTTTAATTCCTCTAAAAATTCGTTGGATACTAAAGGATTTAGCGACATTTATATAACAAACCTGGCGAAATGTATCTTGGTGGGATTCTTCTTTCCGGGAGTCGTAATATTGTTGCACGCATTTCCAATACTCCTCGCGTTTTCTCTGCAAGACTTGCTCTCTTCTTTCAATATTAGCTGGAAGATACCCCTGAGAAAATGATAAGATAATACAAAATTCGAAATTTGAAGAAAATTCAAAGAGAAAATACATATTATATTATGCATCTGTCTGACTCACGGCAAGTAACTTCCATGTTGTTCCACGTACTGAAGCTGGAAGCCCTGAGTAGCTGAGAGACTGCAGCTCTTTCAGATCTGTGCTACCTGATCCCTGCAGTAGACTTCTAATTTTGTCAGCCTTAACCTTCTCACTCTCCGTTTCTGAAAAAAGTAATGCTCCTAATGTTGAATACATATTAAATGCACGTTACCTTACTATATATTTTATACGAGTTTAACAATATCGTACCTAGTCTATTGATAACTCTTGGTTTCATTGGGATACTGTTTCTGAGGGCACCAGGCACAATGGGTAGTTCCGAGTTTCCATTCGGTACATTAGTATACACTGCTGATGGCTCGGGCTTGTAAGGATTTTCTAAAACAAAGGCGTCAAAAAAACCCCGTTGTTGACTTATTCAAGCATCACTAGTCTCATTCATTATCAATCAATAAAACTGCTTTAGTCACCTATATTTGCATTTACAGTTGGACCCGAATTGACTGAACTAGATGGCTTAGCTGTAGTTGGTTTCACCTTTCCATGATTCGACAGATGAACATCCGGCTGGACAGAAGCTAGTTTAGTAGGAGAACTAATGGAACCACTTCGATGACTGTTGATCACACTGAGGGCAGTAGATTGAGCGACCTGTCTGCTGATTTTTACATCCGCTATCCCACACACAAAATACAACCATAAACTTACAAACAACTAATTTTCAGTTGAACACTTTCATTTTCTCTTCACAGACATTTTAGTACCTGCAGAAATAACTGAGAACTCATCATCCTCTATGTCCCACGCGTCTCGCACACTATCTTGAAAATCCTGAAACGAAGATGTACCTCCGGAAGACTTTGGCTTTCCCCATGGGACAGTATCCTTGCTTGGGCTTGGTCTACCACAATAAACATAACCAAACGACATTATTTAAACGAAGCTCTTCAAATTTCACTACAGACGCTCCATCTGGATAGTATTATTCTCTAACCTTCCCGGGACAGTTTTGCTATTTTTCTTCCAGAAAGACATCGCCGAATCGGCATGATTAGAACCCTTGGTATTACCACATTTCTCCATTAACACTTCTTTTCTGAATGACAATTAAAACATTATTTAGGTACTTCCCCAACCCTATTATATTCACTACATTGCAATGAACTATCTACACGATGACATGCTATTATAACTCCAAACATACCTTTTTCTCCAGTTTTCAGAACTTCAAGTGTAAATTTCCGCAGCGTAGCTCACCCCAACCCAACGTCAATTGCTAATCCAATAAGAAATCACTAATTATCTTTGTTTCAAACGTCTCCAGTTGGCCTCTCCTATCCCAGTTATCAGTGTAATTTACACCTGAACAAACAAATAAAATAAAGCACCATTAAGTTAACTCAACCATCAACCAAATCTCTAAGTAGCGTTTTAACAAACAACAGAAACCACTTACTTATCACTTACCACCATATCGACTGTCAATCCATTTCGACCCAAAATGGCAAAGGGGTCTTATTCCCTCCCCGAATCTAAAATACCCCGTTCCTTTCACAATTTAAACCTAACGTTAAAGCTGATTAAGAGTAAAAATTATACCACAAGCAATTTATTCACATGTCTAATTCTCCTCCAACTAAAATAATACTAAACCAGCTGACTTACAGCTGATAGTTTCCAACTAAAAAAATCAATCCCCCCACCACACCTTTACCCTCCTCTCCCACTAACCACCTTATGATCCTCACTTAGCTACAAAGATTCCTCCACAAAAACCATTTAACTGTGTATCCCACAAAGTAATCTAAATCATTACCCACGTGTCCATAAAAATAATACTATTTTGACAGCTAACTTACACAACTTAATTTACAACCACAATAATTCCCTAAATATTAAATAACCACCGGGGAGAACACATGGGATATGCTACCAGCTGATTTCCCTCCTAAAGTCTTGATTACTAACTAAAGCCACCACACGCCACTGATTGCTATGATGTTGTTGTCACCCAAACCCAACCTATACTCTGAAATTCCAACCCAACCAAATTCAATCACAAATTCCTTTCCATATCAATCACCTCCTTTAAAAAAATAAAACAATTGTAACACTCAAATCACCACTGATTTTTAATTAAATATTCTGACCAAGAAGACAATTATTTTTCTGCAACACCGACCCAAATACTGTTGGCGAGGATGAAACCAAAATATAATATCAGCAGCTTTGAATTAAAACAATGCAATGCTGTCTTGTCACCTTTTGCTCTATGCTGCTCAACATAATAACAGATGAAGAAGATGGGATCTCACAGCACAGAACGGGTATCTACAATGGAAACTTGTACTACACAGGGCAATAAATGCAATGTGTGTTTGATACATTTGCAAAACCTAATCTGTACTGTGTTGTTGTGCGTATGTTGTTATGTATTGGAATGTAATTTGTATTGCATGGTTGTATGCTGTTCTTTTTGTAGTGCCGATTATGCGATGGTGAGGATGATGATGATAGAAAGAGTGTCAGTGTGTTGGTATATTGGTATAGTGTACATATTGTGTATATATTATATGCATAATATGCTATATAGACTAGTTTCTTCGGCATTGTCATTTGTCATATAAAATTGTGTTAAAGGGTTATTGATAGAGATGATTTGGTGATAAGATGTTTTCACTTTTATATAGAGCTGCAAGTTAGTAGGAAGGGGAGTAATTAAAAGAAGAACAATTAGGAATGAAAGACTAGTAATTAGTTTCAAGTTACCCCGGTCCCGGTATGCTTATATGTATTGTTAATTAAGTAAGGGTTATGTTATGTTGTTTTATGCTTTTCAAGGTTAAAGAAGAAGATTAGGTTTAGAGATGGTTATGAGTTTTTAAGCGTTTAAGACGAAGATGTTAGTTGGTATAAGATGAAGGGATGCTTACCTTGGGTAGATATGTTGTATCCTGTAGAAACCACCTGCGGAAGAATATGGTAATGTAAAGCTGTGGAATGAAAGTGTGAAGAAGGAGTGTGGAAATGTTGAATGGAGTTGGTTGTGTGAAATGTAAATATAATTAATTTTCTGTTTAATTGACATTTTTGCATGTATCCAATTTGTTGTAGTTTAGCTTTGTATGATGGATGAAAGCTGACGGGACGCTATAATAATTTGGCGTTTAGTGATTTTCTATGGAATGTATGAATTTAAGTACATAGTTAAAAGCATTTTAATGTAGCATCCCAGTTAATTTTCATGGTTTTATGTCACCGCTCTTGTGATGTCGTTTACTGTCGTGTGTCATGTAGCATAATATGTATTCCATAAAAGAATACATTAAAAAGCATTTACATAATAATATGTGATTTTTGCATGGTAATTGATTATTCCACGCTTATTAGGATGGGTCTAGACTTTAAACATATCATAGTATGGAATTTAAATGGCCGACTTACGTTTAATGTTTGATTATACATTGAACAATGAAAAGCTGCAATTACAAATTTTATACGGCATACACACATTAAGTCGTAAAGTATAGTTTAGTATGGCTTGTATTCGTTGATTATAAACCTTAAAGATTCATTCCATGCCAAAATGATGTATAATGAAGGGTCAGCATAGGAAGACATATCTATGACCGGCATGCAGCTATTAAGTTCCCGGAAGATGGGTTGGAGTTGGAGCTCTGTACAAGAGCAGTATATGGTAGCGAATAAGAATCATAAGTTGGGAATATTGCTCTTCGTCTTCATTGAAGTAACGCTCAAAGTACTGCTAAATCACGTTACTGAGCAAAATGATTCTAATGACAACAGGGTAAAGCAGGGACTCCTGACTTGGTAACGATTGTGAATTGTGATCCCAAGATACATGCATTAAGAAGTAAACAATGAATATGAGTTTTGTCTCGACTCCCTTCGCCAACGGCCATACCACGTTGAACACACCAGTTCTCGTCAGAACACTGAAGTTAAGCAACGTCGGGCCCGGTTAGTACTTGGATGGGTGACCGCCTGGGAACCCCGGGTGCTGTTGGTATTTTTTTTCCTCCTATGACATTAGGGCTAATTGTTCCCTTTCTGATTTAATTTTTTGATTTGGCTTTCCTAAACACCAATTTTTATATATTTTAAGTAAGATATAATTATTAGTGTGCGAGATGACACTAATCATAACGGGGCATAATATGGACATTGACCAAGAGGCTTTGGGTTTGAAAACAGGATTTCTCGCGAACGATTGTTTCGCCAATCGCCAATGACTCAGTACAATCAAATAGACTTATAAATTTATTCACGTAGATTTTCATAAGATCTTTGAAGCTTTAAAAGTGTTTAACTCTTTAACGGAGCTGTTGACCTCTAGAAAGCAAAAATACTGCGTGGTTGTTTGGTTTTGGTTGTTGTTTGAGATTACATATTATTTAGGTTAGTTCGTTAATTGATTAAGTACGCCCTTCACTTAATCAAACGATAACATATAGGATGACAATTATGAATTCATACATTTGTGCTACTACTATGTGACTATGCATATTATTACTTTGATGCTCCATGTCCAGGCGAAAGAAAGCCATACCCAAAGCCTCTTTCATATCTACCCAACCCAAATTGTATGAAAATGAAAGGACATGTAGTATTTAGATTATGGATACATAATTACTACACCGGCTTAGTATACGTAATATGCTTAATTTTTGAAACAATATTCCACATTCATTCATAAATGTAATCAATCAGTAATCATAAATCATAACAAGGTTATGTTATGGAGTGAACCAGTTCCACCGCACGGTCAATATAATATTGGTCAAGTAAAAGCATTCTTCGACAACTGTCTCACATTTATATATAAAATGAGGATGTGCATTCTGGGCTGCGTGACCCTGGCACCCAGCACCCGTGACTCCAGCACCCAGCTCCCCGTGACTCTAGCACCCAGCACCCCGTGACTCTAGCACCCAGCTCCCCGTGACTCTAGCACCCAGCACCCG
>JAHZNG010003191.1:0-14853 GCA_027744375.1 Orchesellides sinensis
CGCCACATATCTATTATCACAATTTGTAATGGATGGCCTGGAACTGCTTTTCGTGAAAGAAATGTGCTCAGATACAAGGCAGCTGACACTACGACACTTTGTAGTACATTTTTACATTGGATTGTACACGTACGTAAAATGTATTCCAATTGTCTTTTACCAAGCTCAGCTTTTAGTGTTGTAAAAATTTACGACTTTTGCATATGCCATTATGATCATAGTAGCCTGATGATGCATGTCAGCAGTGCTAATTAAAGACAGGAGTGGATATACATAACGCATCTCCATTTGTATGAAGATTAAAAAACATAATGGGAAACTAGTCGAGTTTGACAATGCAACGCCATAACACACAGTATAATGGTATTTTATCGTAATCCCATGATAAATTTTGAAAATATTATTTACAAACAACTAAAGTAATTTGTAAGATGAACTAGACAAATGAAGGAAGTAATTCCGAAATTTACAATTATCCTAACTGATTTTAGACAATTTAACGGTGGTCACGCTCAATTTGCACCTTTCGTTCTTTGTGTCACTATCATAATGGCACCTAGAAAGAAGATTGTGAAAAATTGCTACCGTATTCAAACATAATTTTTATTGTTTTTTCAAATCTTCTACTAATAATTGGCACTCCGTTTCAATTTTTTACAGCAATTCATGAATACCGTAAAACATTGTAGTCTAGAATATTGTACACCTGCATTTTTCTTCATTCCCCAATTGATTTGTATATCTGATAATAGGGTGAACTCATCGGGCGCTTAAATTCCTAAATCATCCGTGAAAAATATTTGTAAAAAGTATTTTCCAAAATGCAACAGTGTTTCTGTCGAAGGAAAAACTAATTACTGAATTGAAATTGGTAGCTGATTACACTTAAGTAAATTACACTTACACCTTTGCAAATTAAGGAAAAAATTTAAATAGACATAAATCATGGGAATGTCCATGACAAATCCAAATAATATCCAATTCCCTTTGCTGACAACCGTATTATTACAAAATGTTGATTATTGCTTGTTCTGCTTACCTCTGACTTAATGGTTGAATGTGGCAACTCAACTCCATTCAAGTCAGACTCGCAAAATGATCCCGTGGCATTGTCCTCCGCACAACTGTCGAGGTGATGAATTTTGCTGTCTGTAGCAGCGATGATGATGATGCTGATGATTATTATGACTATTGTGGTGGTGAAAGCCATCATTGTTATTTGACTCTGTAACCGGATTATATTTTAACTCATTTTTCACTAAACTTGCCACACTCCCCCCTCCTGTCGATGATGGGATTCGAAATGAACTGTCACCACCAACCCCTCCACCCCCACTAACGTTCCGATTCACCGAACCATTGTTAACACTATTGTTACCACCACCACGAAGGCCATTATTGCAACCATTTGTATTACTACTAACACTAGAACAACTAATCCCGTTGGTTTGTATCACATTGTTATTATTATTATTTTGACCGGAAGAGGAAACTTGGAAGTCCAGTTTTGCACTACCATTGTTGTAATTATTGTTGTTCATGTTTCCACAACCGTTGTTATTACTATTGTTGTTCCCAATGGACTGTATCTCATTGCCCCCATTCAGAAGCAGAGGAGGATGACTGGGTTGTTGAGGTGGAGGGTGCATGATGTGATGCTGCTGTTGCGCGGGTGGTTGCTGATGGGAAGGATGGGGATGATGATGAGGATGATGGTGGGGATTAACTGGGTAATGGAGGCCATTGTTGATTATGTTATTGTTTCGACAGTTTTGGTGATGTTGTTGTAAAGAAGTGGTTCTATTGTAAGTCATGGAGCTACCGTTAAGATTTTGGGAAGCTGAGGTGGGATTCATGGGTTGCTGGTGCAGAGGAGACATTGAGGATGTTAAAGGGGAGGATGAATGGAGGTTTCCTTGCATGCTTCCAGCAAGAGCAAATATATGAAGATAATTTTAGGCAGAATAACTTGAGAACGATATTTATGATATAAATACGGTATGAAGAAGCCTATATGCCTTTTCAAAGTACATAATCTGCCTCAATTGTTGCTAACTCGGCTACTTGGGTCATATTTCGAATAAGATGCTTTGTTTAAATAGTCTTTAAAGAGTTTCTTCGAAATTTTAATTAGGTATTGTTTATTGATACTTTAATTTTTATGGGCAAGGCATGTCTGGGGGAACTCAAGACAAACTACCACTAATATGCTTCTGTATTTTTTTGATTTTTAATAAGATACTAATTAAAGGCACATTTTTCACGAATCTAGACAGACGTAGTGCTAATTTGGTTAATTGGTTAATTGAAGAACAATATTATTTCTCGTTTTTAACACACTCACCAAAACACTCTTTACTATACGAGCTTTAAGTACAAATGAAAATGCGTATATGCGCTACTGTCTCTAAGTTTCTCGTGCTCTCCGTTTTTCCCCACAACCGGATCAAGAAGGCACTTCGGAACACCAAAGCCAAATGAAATGAGATGGGTGTAGGCAGCTGCGTTTGACGGAGCAAAGAGGAGTGAGAGAGATGAGGTTTTTTGAAAGAAAGTTTTTGGATCTTGTTCCTCTCAACTTCTTAAACTCATCTGGGAGATTGAGAGGGTTTGGTTTCTTTATAAACGACGGAAGCAATCATTTTTTCGAGTTTCAAATAAAGAAATGCCTTTACTTGCAATATTGAACAAAGAAGGCTTATAGCATTGCCAAGGGTTAGCTTTTCCGTGGTGATAAAGACAAGTTTTTACTATGTGTATTTTATGACGTAATTTAGCGTTCGAAAGGTAATCCTTGCCACGTACCATCCTATAGTAAAATTCTCATACATTTTCATTCATTGTTTCACAAAATACTCATACATACAACCATCAAGAGATTATGCATGCTTAATTGTTTGCTTATGATGCTGATATTAATAAAGTATGCAGATTACTATTGTTTGCACAGGCAGAGTAAATATTTTCCTTCATATTTATTTACTTCTTGTGTCAGCCTTAATTATTGGATAGGGTATCAAATCAAGAAGCTTCTGTATAAGAATTGGATAAATAAATATAAATAAATTGGATATAAATAGATAAATTTAGTCGAAACAAAAGTACCTATTCGATAAAGCATTTTACAGATTTTTTTCGTAATCAGAACAGCAAAAGGCAACAATATTATTTACTCCAAGCATTCATTCTTATTTCTTCACATCAGTCATTTTTGAGATCTCCAAATAACCTTCATAATACGTCCTCAAATTGATTTTTAGCTTCTGAAAAAGATGTATTTAGCTTGGCTTTGGCATACGCTTCGGGTCCTTATCAGCATTATTAAAATCAGCCCCATGTCTTTGTAATCTGCATAGCTTCTCTTCTAAAATAATCCAAACGCAGTAGTAAAAAAGCATTCACACATATGTAATTCAGCCTTTATCTTCATCCCCTTCAAACTTATTTCCAAACATACCCAATATGACATGACACAAAGGTCAATCTCATTCTCCAGATTTAACAAACATCTTTACATACAATTCCTACACATGCTAAATCATTTATAATAGCCTCAATTTGTTCTTGGCAATCCAGCAATAAAATACAATGTGCTTTTTGAATACCTTCAGCAACAAAACATGAGAATGAATTAGCCTAACAATGGATAAAGAAAACTGTGGAGTCTGGCTGGAGAAAAGATTATCATGCCAGACTTGAGGTAGACACTAAACACACTTGGCTTCACCATATAAGCTATTAGCGAAAGGTAAGAGCCGCAGCCGGCATATTGGCACTCAGCATACCCCTCGCATTTCCCATTTTGCTAGCGCGTAGCAAACAACTCAAAGTCTCTCTCATCATCTGCAACACAAACACAGACAGATCCCGTTTTCTACCTACTACAATGGAATGGGTGGAAATGGAAAACTTACAAGTTAGCAAGAGTCACAAGCTTTTGTTCCGTCATCATCGTGTAAATTGTAAGCAAAAGTCAATTACGTGTTTGTGGTTTTACTTTTACCTGTTGCAGAAATAAAGGTAAGCTTGATTTGTCGTTAATCATAATATATAAAAGGCTGTGCAATTTTATAAACTAATTATAAAAGTTGTCCATAATAAAAATTATCATGTTTCTTCGTTTCAGCTAGCGTTCCGCCTACTGACTGAGGACTGGCCACGGTTTGAACTCATCCTCAGTTAAATAGTCTTCTTGTGGTGAGTATTTATTTGCTCATATTAAAAGCTAATTGAGTATTTTATGAAACATTCACTTGTAAATTGTAATGGAACATATGCATTACTCTCCCACTTGAATAGGAAAACTTGATCAATTAATCAATGTGGTATGATTGTTTTTCTGTTTGCAGCCGGGGAGAATGGCGTCGTTATACAAGAACAGTATCAAGGCGCATATATCAGGATTCGTTTCGGACATCACTGGCAAAGATGGTGCGATCTGGTACAAAATTCAGGTGGAGCTTCAAGATGTCTATTGGTTTGTTGAAAGAAGATATAGTGATTTTGAGGCTCTGAACAAAAAGTTAATTGATTCACAAGGTAAGTAATTAGCCTGTTTTATTTAATTTCTGATGAAAATTAGAGTTTTAATAAAATAAATTTATAAATTATTCTTTGTTTCAGGTATTCCTAGGGACAATGTAGTACTACCACCCAAGAAGTTTATTGGAAACAAGGATCCAGAATTTGTGGAAAAGCGACGGCAGCAGCTGGACGAGTACATCAAAAACGTTGTTCAGCTTTTGGGTCAAAATCTGCCGGAGGATTTGGCTCAGTTTCTTAATTTGTATGATTTCGAGGTCATCTTCATGCTCCGGAAATTAGCGTCAGAGATTTTTGATAAGGGGGAAGCAATTCTGGCTTACCAAACCCCATTCAGTCTTTCGCCTTATCAGGTAAAAATAATAATGATTTAAAAAAGGCCGCGTAATTTATCTATGGTGTGATTAGAAGTGTCTTTTTTATTTAATGTGTAGATATTCGCAATCAACGAAAGAATGAAGATGCCGCTTCCGCCACTCGATTCAGAAGATAAAAAACAGGATTTCAGCCATATTGTGGAATTTTGCTCACGGCTGGAGTTCCTTAATGTGGTTGGAAGTAACATTCCGTTGGGCAAAAGCTCTATAGTTCCTAACAAGTACCCGGTCCACCTGTCAGTTTTCAAGAGCTTGAAAGTTTTATCCTTAAAAACAATAAATCTTGATGAAATCAAAGAGGTGAGTCATTTAGCATGGTCATATTGTAACTAACGATTTTATAGATGTTGATAACAAAATTAAAATATTCTTTTTGTTTTTTCAATAGGTTGGGACTGTTCGTCAAACAGTTGAACGAATATCAATCCATAATAGCGAATTCAAATCTTTGAATCAGCTGCTGCTTTGTGATAGCTTGTACAAAACATTTGCTGAGTCAGGGCCCTCGTATTCCTGGAGTAGCATCAAAACTATGAACTGTACTAACAACGTTTTTGAGGTATAGAAATATGTTCAGTCAGTGTTTTGTAATAAAACAAAGGGAACAAAATTTACAGTAACATTTTAAACTTTGGTTTTTAGAGCGTGGGAGACATCGGTAGTTTAGCTCCTGGTCTTCGGTGCTTCGATTTAAGCTTCAACCAACTAAGAGATGTCTTCAGCCTCACTTCTCTTCCTCAGCTTGAACGAATTTCTTACAGCGGTAACATAATTGGATCCCCTAAGGACCTACATCTTCGGTTTGGAAATATTGTCATCTTGGACATGTCCCAGAATATCATCGAGTGTCTTCAACCCTTCCACAAACTATATAGCTTGGTTTTACTCAATTTAAGTTGCAATAAGGTATCAGCGGTGGAGCAAGTCAGGTTTGTATCAAACTTACCATGTTTAGAGTCACTAGTTTTAACAGGGAATCCTGTAGCTTCTTCGGTTGATTATAGAGTTAAGGCTTTGTCATACTTTGGTAATAGGGCTTCCTCCTTAGAACTTGATAACGAGAAAGCAAATAGTACTGAAATAGATCAAATTTCAATTATTCAAGCGATAGAGTTAGCTAAAAAGAGCACCATGCAAGCAAAAAGTTAGGAGGAAGCTAGTATTTTATAAATTGCATTATATTTGCATTATTTACCTGAACCGCCCTACCAAAGGTTTTTACTTATAAATAATTGTGTATGCAAAAGCTAATAAAATAATTTATAAGGGTATCTATTAATGCAGTCTATGTCAGCATGTTTAATAATTTATGTTTTGTAAAATTTCTTTTAAAATACATAGGT
Source organism: Orchesellides sinensis (assembly GCA_027744375.1). NCBI lineage: Eukaryota > Metazoa > Arthropoda > Collembola > Entomobryomorpha > Orchesellidae > Orchesellides > Orchesellides sinensis. The sequence goes on from JAHZNG010003191.1 coordinate 6,263, forward strand.
GTCTTCTATTGCATTGCATGCTTTGGTGCTAGTAAGTACTATACACATCAGAAAGTCAGGTAGTAAGCTTTATATTCTGTAATAACATTTGTAGCATGCTGTGTTCCATCACAATCTACTTTTAAGATCATATTTTAATCAGGTTATTTTTTAATTTCATAGCACCTAGATATTTTCACAAATCCAGCGAGATAAACACAGCAGTTTTCTTTAAAAGATAAACTTAGCAGAATATAACATGCGAAAAAATACTGAGTAATTGAATGGTGTCTTTAATTACGTATCTGACCATTTCAGATTAGTAAACTGAGTTTACATGAACTTCTCCCAACGCAGCCACGGTAACATTAAATATACATAGTGTAAGGGTGCAATTGCCAGTAATCCTATATTTTGATATTTAAAAGTAGCATAAATAATAACTGCTAAGGTGCATATGACCCTGTACTATTTGGCAAATAAACCTTTACACAGAAATACTCGAATACTGAATTTACAGCATAAAATGAATAAAAGCATCGCATAAAACAGAGTATCGAATTAAATATACGCCATGCATCCTTGAATCTGACTGGGGATGTAGGTACATTACGTAATTTGTTAACTCTTGCTAAAAACCATTCAAGGTTCAGTACAGCGTAGTGAATGGATTATAAAAAAGGTATATTCCATGGGTTTGCTTGAAATATAAAAATTGGCTAATCTATTCCCAGTTTCCAAAATTGAAGTTACCTTCCAGCCTTCAAAATAGACCAACGTGTTCCCCAGCCTCCAAATTTGAAAGAGTTGGCCCTGGCCCCAGCCACCATAATGACCAATGTGTCACCCAGTCACCAAATTTGAAGACGTTGGTTCTCACCTTTTAAAATGAACCAAACGTGTCCCCCGTCTCAAACTTTGAAGACAGTGGCTTCCAGCCTAATAAATGAACCAACGTGTCTCCAAATCCAAATTCGAAGACGTAGGTTCCCAGCCTTTTATTAAATGAACTAAAATTTTCCTAACTTGGGAAACTGAATCGAGTAAGTAGGCGACTTTAAATGGAGTTATATTGAGATTTTAAACGAATGGATTGTGGGATCTAAATAATTTTGTACATATAACAAAAAATATACTCTGTTAATTAATATGGATATTGTTAAATAACTGTGCACACTGAAAGCAATCTAGGCCGATACTTTTTTGGGACCGGCTGACGTCTGCCAGTTAAATAATCATATCCGTTTCCAGAAATAATTACAGTAGAATAATAACATTTGGGTATACTCTGCTATCTTGTCACTTATTTATTCTGAGTAGACAAAAGAAATATAAAACATTACACATAATTCATAAAATACTACCCTGTACCTTGACGTAATTATTTGAGCTTAAATTATGACTATATTTTTGCTATAACTTAATACTAGCAATTTGCCTTATCGTTAATTATGTAAAACACATTTAAGTGTTTGCCGGAAAATTTCCTCCAAACAAAATCCACTAGTATTGGCATCAAAACACATAGAATTTTATTGGGCGTCTACTGGTACCAACAGTGTTTAAATTGCACAGGTCTAGCGGGAGGACTGACACTTTGAATTGGACCAAATCGGCGAAACGATTTTTCTCAGTCATTTTTTCATATTTTTGGAACCAAATGAGATTTTGATGTAATGTTTTTTATACATGTTGCCTACAATACGTAGACCCCAGGCACACAATGATAACCCCTTGGCGCACCCATCTACACAGTCTATGTGTACATGACATTTACGTCGCAACAATTTTTGGCAATCTAGTGCAATTTCTTTGTGACGTTTAAAAAGCTAATATGTTTAAAACTTAGGGCAACTGCACGTAAACTTTCAGCTCAAACCAAAATGAGTTGCCAAAATTTTCGATTTTTTGAAATTATGTCCAACTAAGAGGGTTAAGCTGGTAAAATATGTGTCATAGTAGATGGCATGAGTGCACCTTTCACCCATAGAAATATCATCAAAATCGGAGAGGGTCAGGTTAAAATGTTTTTTTATTTTAAAAAATTACACTAACCAGGGAAGGTTGCGACATGGTAGGACCTCCCCGCATGGAGAGATAGCATTTTCCAAGTAAAAGAGCATGCTTTTTTACGTGGTTAATGAAATTTGCTGCAAAATTAAAGTAGTAATTTTAAAATATAAAAAACTTTCGAAAAATCCACCTCCGGAGTGTAGTAAAACCGTAGGTACATACAACTGCTCACCACATCCACACCATTGCTTATCTTTCAAAACGGTACACTTCGCAGCACGAAGCTATGCTATGGGGATATAACAGCACTGTGTTAGTGGAAGCATAGCGGTATACACTTCTAGTGTAGTGAAAAGTACACTCTGCACTGTACCGTTTTGAAAGCTATGGTATGCAAGTGATGAACAGTGGTATATACCTACGGTTTTACTACGCTCCGGAGGTGGATTTTTCGAAAGTTTTTTTCACTTTAAATTAACTAAACTTTAATTTTGCAGCAAATTTCATTAACCACGTAAAAAAGCATGCTCTTTTACATGGAAAATGCTATCTCTCCATGCTAGGATGCCCTACCATGTCAAAACCTTCTCTGGTAAGTCAATTTTTTCTAATACACTATTTGTCTAGCTTTGCCAGAATTCAAATTAAACGTCCCTGCCTTCAACTTTACGTCCTTTCATATATTCAAAAAAATTCGTTTACGGAGGTTGTCATGCTTAAATGGGTCATCGGCTAACTAATCACCTATCGAGCATATAGTCTCCGTTACGCAACATAACGCATGCTATAATTTGTATAACAACAAATACCAATTATGCTCTGATGATCTCAAAAGATTGCGGTCCTCGTTAGGTCTAGGTTGGGCACAGGTCAGGTCACTGGTTGATGGCCAAACCTAGAAAGGTGCACTTATAAGTCTTCAGTTATCTAGTTCACTTCGATAATTCACAGACTTTGATGAGAATCAATCTGTTGTGCTCATGCCAATAATATGCACATCACAATTTACCTACAATAGTATATCACACACAATATGGTCACAATATAATTGTTTGAAATCGATTAAATTTATAAATAAATTCTCAATGAACTATCCTCCTGCTCGCCTTGATGTGTCCTTGCTCTCTCTCTCGCACCCCAATACCTTCTTGTTTTACTACAAAAACCAATCTGTCATCTAAAACTATATGCTAACTCCTCTTGTCATGCTGAAATGGGTCCGGTTATGTTAACATAATCCAAAACCTGCAAACCCTTGCACAACCGGAAGGGGTAGTCGGGTTTCCTCCAATCGTTAGCCCTGTATATGATAACCTACGCTCTGCTTAAGGGTGGTATTGTAACATACTATTGAAGGTAACGCGTTGATGACCACGAACCAACTCTTCCAGATCACACACTCAACGGTCTATGGCTGCACGTAAGGTGGGGATGGGAATACTCCAATGGATTAGTGGTAGTGAGAGAAAAATGAGGATGAAGAAGAGTAAATTGCCGGAACACAGCTCAAACAAAGCACACACACACACAAGCTGATTCAGTACAGCTAATTACTAGATTACTTATTATTTCACTGAGAATAATAATGTCTCGCACAGTTTAAGATTTTAAATCATATATTGATTTGAAAACAAAAGAATAATCGCTTTAACAAATACTCGGAGCTCTTCGCCTTAGCTATCCTACAATCGGAATGAATACTAACTACCTTCTTTGTTAGATTACTGCTCCTTACTTCCTTGCCCCCATATTAATGCATCATATCCTAGTATGCAATGTTACATGCATAACCTCATTGTAGTCCTATGCTGCCCGGTATGACATTTGACTTATACCCCTAGTGGCTACTTTGCATTAAATGCAAAATAGTGCAATTGGAGCAAAGCTCCTAACTGAACTTCCTTACAATGTGTAAACATTGTATGTTGGCCGCCCGGCCTTACACCCTTCAATACTAGTAACTGCTTAACATCGGTATACGAATGCATAATAGGATATAATCATACCATTTACCAAATTATGCTCCACCAGAAGTTGCACGTTCGACAGTCAGGACGTTAACTGGAGGATAGGTCACAAAAGGGATGTCTAATAGTTACTGGGTTCATAAGTATGCCTAACACTGATCATATCTCGCCACATGTTATGCCTCCTCCTCAAATGATTTGCTTGCACACATACACGTTCCTAGTTTACTGGTTTATTTGTCAGTAATTATCAACACACATTTCACAACACAATATCAATCAATATCAGTCTCAACTATAATGACACAAAAACCTATTGTTTTGTAATTGAATTCCAAAATCCCAATAGTAACTATCCACCTCCTTATCCCGTCTCAACTACTTTCTCTAAGATGCTTGTTTACCTTGCTACCTGCTCAAGCTGTCAAATATAATAACAACCATATCTTTTGCCATTATACTTGCCGTTCAGTGAATATTCCCAAACTATGCAATATAAACAGTTATTTTGTCTTACTTGGTGCGTAAAAATGGTATCCTATGAACCGATTAGCATAACAGGGATTCTTTACGCCAGAATAACGCACAATCAGAAAGCTTCTCTCAGAAGCGTTGCTCCAGATATCCTCATAGCTCGCAAGCACAATGGGAACAAGGGATGCAAAAAAATTAATGACAGAGACTGGTATGACACCACACGAAATGAATTGGATGTTGATAACCACGATTGAATTCCGTTTTGAACTCTAAGCTTGTATTTGCAGCAATTACCACTCTAGAAAAACTTGGGTCTAGGTGAATAGCGCCCACTGCAAATAGCGCCGACTGCAAATAGCGCCCATTGTGAATAGCGGCCAAGGAAAAATCGCCCATTAAAAATATCGCCCGGAGAAAATATCGGTCGCAGCAAATACAGGACAGTTTGGTTATCGCCCGAGACGTTTTAGTTTGTAGTTATAGTCCTTATTTACATTTAGTATGCATAATGTATGTAGTGACTATACGTGACATTTAAATGGTTTTTCAAGCATTCTGTATTAGGATTGGAGAGTAAGCATGGAATGAAGACAGTTGTAAGGTTTCTACAGATGCACTCATATATAGATAGACATACATACATTAGTCAATCATACAGCAAAAAATTCGCAAACTTGCAAAAAATTGGCAAGTTTGCAAATTTTTTGCAAATTTGCGAATTTTTCCGATATTTGCAAGCTTTTGCACGTGCAGAAACATTGCACATGACAATCTGCAAATTTGCAACGTCAGCGGAACTACAACTGAAGATTGAAATAAACTGAAATGCTAACTACAACTATACATTGAACGATATGTTGTGGGCAATGCTAACCAAATAATCAATAATCGGCCGGTTTTCAAAATCCTCTGCAATCCTTCTAAGACGGTCATCTGATGCTTGGAACCTCTTCCGTTGTGGTTGTGGTGTCTCACCAGCCATATGCTGCTCCATTTGCAACTCGGTCATAGATTGTTGCTTCTGAATTGTATCGATGAATTTCCAAATAGTAGGGTGACAAGCTCTGAGTTGACTATTGAAGCCTCGATTCCACCCCTCCACGGCATTATTGGTTTTGCCCAAGCCATCGGCTATCCGCTGATAGCAGTTCCACTCGTCGATTGCCACCAGTGGGGGCCTATCCTTCCCCCTTCGTATACCACCTGTCCAGTTAACTTCAACATAGTCCACCAGAATCTCCATGTCCTGAGAACTACTCTAGAAGTCGTCAGATATTAAAGTTTCGAATGCATCCTTGACACTTGGTGGGGGAACATAAGCTAAAGCAGTTAATGGTTTGACTTGGAGGGCATAATCTGGTTTGTCTATGTAATTTCGTGAAACTTCAGGCAGCTGTTGTATCTTCCTCCAAAAGCATTGTCCTAAATGGAACATACAACCATATTGTTCAGTTTCAGGAAAAACAGTTTTGAAGGCATTCTTTGCAGCTCTTTCAAAATCCGTCAAAACTGAGCGAGGGCTAAGTGATGGGCATAGGTTTTTTAAGACAGTCAGTAATCTCGTATAGGTTTGCTCAGTTTTGTTAGGCAGCAGCGCATATATTGCTGGTATAACCTTGTCGAATCGAATTACGTGTATGGTATACAGCTGCGTATGGAAACATCAAATATATCAAAATTAAAAAACAAGGGTTTTGGCAAAATGAAATGTTTGGCAGTTTTTACGATTATCTGTTCAAACAGTAGAGGAGCAACCTTAAAAGTTCCATCCGCAAAGCAGTGTGGAGAGTTTTCCATGTGGTGAATATTTCTCATCGTCCCAAATATTAAAATGCGGTCGCTAGAAGAACCAGAGTCATACAATAAAAAGTTTTCAGATTTTAAAGTTTGCCTGTACTTTTCGGGGATTTGAAGCGTGTGTAGCGATGTAGGAAGAGGATGAGAATTTTCGGATATTTTCGAATATTCCGTTTTACTGTTCGCACAGCTGGAAGCTGTGCAGCTGCACTTCTACTGATTCCTGCAGTAAGAGTAGCCACTATAACTCATGGAGGATCTGAACTGATTTGAGCAGAGGTTTTAATATCAGTTAGAATCCGTTTAACTTCAATTTTAGCACTGTCCGGTACATGGTTATGGTCGCGAATTCGCCGAATTTAATTTTGGGATGTGTATGCCCTGCCACGACATTTTTTCTGTCCTTCTACAAAACGCCAAACATTCTGCTCCTCTCCAGTGCGATGGATACGATACCTGAATCCTTCGTGGACCAGGTGATCCTTACCATGGGTACTTTTCACAAATTGAAGTGGCATTGCGAAACAATTTTTAAAAAACTATTATAAAAAGGTGATGTGTAAAAATTTAAGAATCTAAAAAAAAGAATCTCAGAGGAGAATAACAAAAAATTATGTAGGAGTCTTAAAGGAACAGGAAAAAATGATTCATATCGTGAGATTTATATTTTAGGTTACAAGTTTTAGAATTTGGGTGTGAATGTATAAACTTATTAGTACTAATTCCAGTCATTGGCCATGAGACATGAAAGGTTCAAAGGCAATGCATATTTAGGTATCATAATGTAAGTAAGAAACCGTAAAGCTAATTGGTAAGCTGGCATAATACATTTTTTTATTAGTCTCAAAATTAATCATTGACCTCTGAGATTATTGGCAAGAAACGATGGTTTCTTATTTAATGTTTTAGTACATATTCATCCACCTCCATTGTAGCAGTAAGCGTGAATAATTAAACTGTGTACTTGGATTTTCATAACATAGGCAAGTATCTATGTACATCACAATCCTAGACTACAACTTCTGTTATGTCTCGGACGATAATCTCTCTGTGATGTATTTCCTACGACCGATTTTGTCTATGGGCGATATTTTCTATGTGCAATATTTTTCTTGTGCGCTATTTGTAACGGGCGCACTATTTAATGGGCGTTATGTACAACGGGCGATATGTTCTGTGGGCTATAAATACATACTGGGCGCTATTCACCGGTAACGGAAAAACATACGTAATAAGATGATTTGACAATTTAGTAAATTGTGACTGATAGCAATAAAACTAAAACAGCATCTTACTAGAACCAAAGAACTATCGGGCTTCTGCACGGTTTACATTGTCTAATTTTATGCTGGTTTCCTTGTTTCTATTCTGCTGCGTTTAAAATTCGTAAAAAGTAGTTTATTTATTTATGAATGTATACTGTAAATGAATACCGCTGTAGTAATAATTCTGCTGTAATTTAAGCACCAAACATACTATTTACATTTCGGCATAAAAATATATCTGCAATATTTAGATAATTTTGGAGATATGGATTAACTTATTTTGTTTGTTTTGAAAGCGTATTTACAGTTTCAAGAGAATTACATTCTGTGATAAATATATTAATGAAACCATTTATAAGCTTTCTGTAGAAGTTAGGTTATGGTAAGCTTTGCATTGAATTTTGTCGATAATTTGGTAGACGTTTTGACGGTTTTAATGTTGCATTATTTCAGATTCAGCTTTATTAAAGTGTTAAGATACATTATAGAACATAATAATATAAAGTATCATAGCTGTAAAGTAAAACTGGTCTTCCTGCCCTAACACTGCTCGCACAAAATTGTGTGAAGATTAATCAAAACTGGAATTAGTATTACTTGGTTTGTTCTGCTCCATCGCTTCAAAATTTTAAGTTGTTATATTAACGTAATATATAAAGAATTATGGTGTTCATAAATGTAATTGTATTGTATAGTTTTTATTTTAATTTCACACATTTTAATTTACAGGTGAAATTTGTGTTTTCAAAATTATATGCATACCATTTATGTATTCAGTCCCCTCTTCGGCGGATTTGCGTTGATAAAAGAAAACTCCTGTAATGTGTATCTGTATACTATACTAAGAATCGCTCATTTGAAAGCTTTTGAATCAAATGGTTGCTGGTCGTTACTCCACCTTCTCCCGCAGTATAATGCAATCAGCTAGATCACAAATGAGAAAAATGGGTAAAAGCTCGTATTTCGAATCGTGGAATAAGACGAAAAAGGCTCTTAGTACAACAAATACGATTGACACATTTTCATGATAGCCACCTTCATCTGTCTTGATCTTCATCAAAAACTTCATGCGTACAGGAAACCTTATTTATTA
>JAHZNG010003192.1:0-11202 GCA_027744375.1 Orchesellides sinensis
AGCGTAGCTCGTTATGAATCAATCAGACTCCTCCTTGCCATTGCTGCATCCAGAGGACTCAAGATACTACAGTTCGACATCAAACAACAAGAAGGAAATCTTGTTTGTCACCTTATCAAGAGGGCTCAAGCAATCACCAAAAATGTGGTTAGAAACTTTCCGTGACTTCTTAAAGAGTTTTAACTTCAGTTCTAGCCAGTGCGACCCATCCGTCTTCATTGGAAAATATAATGGACATTCAGTAATTCTCGGCTTGTACGTGGATGATGGTCTTCTCATTGGGGAACACGAGGACATGCTACATGACATTATTAAGCATGTCAGCCAAGCATTTGACCTCAAATCTGGAAATGTAAACACCTTTGTTGGAATTGAGGTACAGAGAAAACCATCAGGTGGTATATTCCTTGGACAAGAGGGATTTATCAATTCCATTCTCAAGAAATTTAATATGGATGAATGTAAGCCAGTCTCAGTTCCGCTCCAACCAGGCAGTAATTTGACTCCTGCAGCTGCAGAATCACTTACGAATCCGTATCGTCAACTTATTGGGTCACTACTCTTCCTAGCACGCACAACCAGACCAGACATCGCCTATAGTGTTGCTAAACTTTCACAGTTCCTTACGTGTCATGGAGATAATCACTGGACTCTTGCCAAAGGGGTTCTTCGCTATCTACAAGGGACTAAAGATGAGGGCCTGTACTACAGCCCACAAAACCCACTTATTCTTCAGGGGTACTCTGATTCTGATTATGCCGGAGATCGTCTTGACAGCAAATCGACTACAGGATACGTATTTTTCCTTGGGGATGCTATGATCACTTGGAAGAGCCAGAAGCAACCCGTTGTAGCAACCTCCAGCTCCGAGGCTGAATACATTGCTCTATGCAAGGCATCACAAGAAGCCGTCTGGCTACGACGCTTTATAAGAAGAATTGGGATTTCCACCACCCGGCGCTACAGAAATTTTGGTAGATAACCAAAGTGCAATCAAAATGGCCAAGGACCCTAGTCATTTTGGACTGAGCAAACACATTCAAACAAGATTCCACTTCATTCGTGAGAGAATCGAAAATAAAGAAATTGCTGTCAAGTATGTGCCTTCGGCTGAGCAAACGGCTGATATTCTTACTAAACCGCTTCTCCGAGAAAAGCACGGTGTCATGAAACGCCGGATGGGACTCACTAATTACGGCAGCTCCTCACTTTTCACGAGAACACTCGCCCTTCTGGCTGTACTTACCTTGTGTCATGAGGGGAGTGCAATTACGACCAAGAACTCCGTTCCAGTCCTATGGAAACGCAGCGGTATTCCAATCACCAACGGCTTCTATCAACTAAGAATTCAAGTACGCTTCCTTAATCCGTGTGACCTTTTAACGGAAGATGTGGTACACTCCGAACTAGTTCCTGAAGCTATCCGAAAGTGCAATGAAATCTATCAAGACTCGTTCGTGAAAGAATTCAACAGCATGTGCCCAACTAAACAATGGACTGAAGTGCACCATCGCAGCAAAAGATTTGTGTTCCTGGCAGCAGTTGGTATCATCCTCTTGGTTCATGTAGTTGTAGCTGGACTGGCCATTACCGGAACGGCTATGTCAATTAGTAATGCAGGTTCCATTAGTACTCTGGAACAAACATATCGAGACATGAACATGACAATGGAAATGCATGAAAAACGCCTTGATGAGCAAGAGGCAACTATCAGAGACTTGCAACATCGTTTCAACCAGACTATTGCCAACCTTATACTGCATCAGAAGGATGTGGATGAATTAAAATCAAAATCCATAGCCACCAACTTTGCTATATCCTATATTACGAGTCGCCTTATTAGTGGAAAAGCTACAATTAAACAAGCAAACAGGGAATGGAGAGACGGAAATCTGTATGGGCCACTACTTGACTACCTTAATCTTACGTTGCCCTGTGGTGAAAATTGCCCTCTCAAGTTTGGGAAACCTGGAAAGTGCGAACTCTCTGATGGCAAGGATGCTCTCTACCTGGAATTTATGGTCCCCATGATAAATAAAGATCAAGTTTTATTGGAACCCGAAAGCTTCCGCTTAATGCAACGGAGGGGAAACCAAACGTGCAGCGTCATTTACAATGGTCCTAAAAATGCGCTCCTCTCACTTAGCCACAACTGTGTCCACGCCATTAACATCCAACCCCCAGTAAAACAAGATTTAATCATGTTCCCATCAGGGGAGTGCAAACCACAGTCTGAGCTGCCTAAAACTACAAAATACTTTGTAGTAGATCATTGCGTGGATCGTCATCATCACGACGAGCGAGACTTCATTGACGTTAAAATCCAACACGACAGCTTCTTTGTTTACTGTCCAGAGAGCTTTCTTACCATCGATGGAAAGACACAACCGTGTCCACGCTTTGTTTTCCAACTGCCAAAATCATTAGATTTTAAAATTAATGACTTATCTTTTGTTTCTTCCACACTTGATTTACAGTACAAAGAGACCTGGAATCCCCTGCTGACCATGAAGGCAAACTGGCACCTTCAGCCCTCCATTGACTGGTCTAATCTACTAATTAATGATTCCCAAGTGCTTCCGCATCACATCTCTGCAGAAAGCCATACTGAGCATCATAACTACACCTTCTGGACTTTTGTGGTATGTCTCATAATATCATTCATGATGCTATTGTTGGGAATAATATTCTTCTGGCTCAAATGGAGAAACGGCAACGTCATCACCGTCCATGCTCAACCACTCGATTTCCCAACCCAAAATAAGGATAATGAGCTCACCCCTTAAAATTCCCTAAAGAAAGATGTTATATCTTATTTACAAAATATTTCGATGTCTTTCAGTTTCTTTGTATAATAGTTAAAATTTTAATCATATAAGTCCTAAACTGCAACAGCTATAATTCAATCAATTCATAGTTCGTAGGAACTGCGCGTATAATTAATTTCTTACATTATCATACTTGTTTGTTTTATATTACAGTACATGAAAAACATCCTTCGACTCATAAGTCTCAAAAGAATGACTTTTTCCGTTTTTTATACATATATGTATGCATATGCTGATGAGTCACAAAAGAACGACTCCCGTTTTATGTATTCATTTGTAAGAGGAAAATTGTATTATATATATTTCATTAGAATAAAATAGAACACAATTTATTATCTTATTATGTAGCGTATAATTAATTTCTTACATTATCATACTTGTTTGTTTTATATTATAGTACATGAACAACATCCTTCGGCTCATAAGTCTCAAAAGAATGACTTTTTCCGTTTTTTATACATATATGTATGCATATGCTGATGAGTCACAAAAGAACGACTCCCTTTTTTATGTATTCATTTGTAATAGGAAAATTATATATTTCATTAGAATAGAATATTTCATTTCATATACAATTTATTATCTTATTATGTCTCATCTTATTGTCGCCTTTACCTGTATTAGATAGGAGTATCTCACATTTGTAATAGGTTTCAGCTTAGGGGAGTGTGTGATGAAAAACAAGGCAATAACATGTAATCTGAAACCTTGACTCTTTTTGTTCCCTCCAGCTCTCGCTTTTATTGAGGCACAGAGTCAACATTTTTCTATTGTAATATTTCTCTGAACAACACGTGTTCCGTTATGTTGAACTCTTAGACAATTTCTCTTTCTAGAAATTGTCCTCCAATGTAGGTCATGCATCCTGTTCCAGTCACAGACTGTCCAGGTGCATTTAGGTACCTTATGCACGTGCACTTATATAATAATTATTTCCGTGTACTATGTTATCCATATCATCCAGGTGTCTTTATTTTACTTACGTGTATTTCTCATGTACCTCTGTTTTATGACATATGTACTGTTTTCATTCATGATAATTCTCTGAATAAACTTTAGTCCTGTCTTGACCAGCAAACAAACCAGCAAACTTTCTTAACCTCACATGTTAGCAGAGTTAGTAGTTGCAAAGTTTACAAGTTTTCCAGCATTTTTTTTTCTTTTTATGAAAAGATAAGTTTCCGAAATCTTAGCATCTCTTTAGCCTGCTTGCATAAGCAGCGGCTGTGATACTTGTGAATTTGAAGATCTACGGAAACATAGACAGACTCATATTACCAGTGCAAGGGTAATACTAATAAAAGCTAAAACTTTTCTTTCTTTCTCGCTCATATTCTCCTCGTAATACGAGCTTAAGCTCATAAAAACAAAACATAAAAAAATTCTTTTTCTCAGTCTTATCTCGTTTGTTTAAAAAGTAAAGGCATGTGATATGTCGATTGACTCGGATTGACGAGTTTTTTTTAATCGTATAATACTAATTTTAATTAGAGATTATCTCAATGGTGAAAATAATGACAACCTTAATGAAAAATTTATTAAATGGCATGTGATCTGTCCTTGAGGAGTATAGACAAAAGCTTAAGTTTAAATATCATGCAGCTATACTCGTGATGCACTGGTTGTTAATGATATTCGTTTAGCTCATGAGTAGTACTATAAATACGGCATGACATTATAGTAGTACTATAAGATTTTAAAAATAAATTTCATATGGCATTTTCCTTATTTTTCTGATTTGTAATAATCAATTAAATCTGTTTTAAATGCTTTCTGGGATGTTTGAGAGTTTAATTCTTCTACTTGTTTCCATTTATGTCGGTCTTCTTTTAGTTCATTTTGCAATTATTTTACAATTTAAGTATTTTATGTCCCATTGCTATGCTATATAAGAAAAGGCACATTAGTATTTTCTGGCGATCAGAGAGAAAAGACAGAAATCGGGAGCACGGAACCCAAGTTACCTTTCCAAAATTCATAATAATTTTTATCCTTTCTAAACGAAATCTTGTTTCAGCCGGTGTACCATTTGGAGTCGTTGACATTAGGCACGTGGATACACAAAGAAACAGAATAAAAAAGAGAAGGGACGGGGTTCGTTATCGACTGTCTCACCTGGACGTTCAAGTTATGCATTATTAGTCATTCAGTTTCAGACTAGGTACCTTGGCTATGGAACTTGATATCCAAATTATTTAATCCTTTCGTTCGTTCAAGAAGAACAGTGGCTTGCGAAAGCCACTTGATTTGTGGGGGGCTCAAAAAACAAAGCATACGATTTTCAAAAAACTGACTGTAAGATGACTTTAAACTTAATGCTACTCATTATCACACTATGTATTGGAGTGGTAAATGGAAGCCAGACATCCATGGTTGTGAGGTAGGACTGGTAAGCAATATAATCTATTTTCTAATTTGAGAATAAATTATGTAAAAACTAATCAAGATTGTGCTTTATTTTTTCAGGTTAAAACAAAATCAAGAAAATGAAGACAGGCAAAGACGTACAGTCTCCAGTCCTCTCTTGCATCACCTGCACAGCTTCCATTGACAAGATCCTAGTTCTGGAGCCGAGCAATAAAGTGAACTACATTCAGCAATGAGAGATTCCCCACTTTTTGTTTTTTCTCCACAAGGGATAGCCCCATTGTCTACCTACAGCAGGGCTTGTACCTACAATCACTCCTACAGGAACCACCGCAAGATTGACATTTTCTGCAGCTGGCGTCACCCCAGCCTCAGTTAGCATTTTCACTGTACCATCGTCCACAACAGTGGTTGGTACTGGCGTCACAACTATTTCCTCCTCCCCAACTTGTGTACTGTCACCCCAACAGAAACTAGATTTGAAGCTGTCACCGCTCCGGAATCAACACTGGTTGTAACCAATACTCAAGTGGTTGATGGGGGCTCAGCAGCATCCCCTGTGATAACCACCGTCTTTACCACGACATTCCTTTCTACCTTTACTAAAACCATTGTAACTGGATATATCTCTGAGGGTACCTCCACATTCACTATAACCTTTAAGGAATATATTACAGAGACAGTTACAGTGTATCCATACACCGTGGAGTATTTTCCTTACGTGGACGAGACCTTCACCTCAACCCACCAACTGCAACTACCACAAGGGCTGAGGTGGTTGTGCAGGCTACTGCAACTTGTAGTGCATATGCTGGGGGAGGGGGCGGAGGGAAAAGGCCTTAAACTACCCAATATACACAACTACATAAGATTGTAGATACAACAGCATAAAATAGTTTTTTAAAATTAAAATTTAGTAATAGCGTAAATCGTCTGTAGCAAAGTCAATAAAAACATAATAATGTATTCTATTTTACGCCGGTCTAGCAAAATTAAAGGAATTGGTTTAATATGACAGATAAAAAACTGTTAACTCTTCTTTTCAATTACTGATTTTAAACCACTATTACATGCAGATAAGAATTCGTTATTATTACCTAACTGTCCTGAAAAATCGCTTTAATGAGCTTACTAACCCTAAACAAAACGAGTGGTGGAAATACCGTACATCCTTTTAGAATTTTTTAAATCCACATGTGTGTGGAATTATGTCGAATTTCGTAATTTGCATTAAATATTGCGTGACTAAAACCGATTTCGTACTAAAATTTGAGACGTAATGAAAGGCGTAGACTGTATACCTGTCTTTACTCTTTTATTTCTCATAACGCCGTTGTGCTTAAAACTGAAGGAAATATAAAATGTTACGTCGTCAACAAACCTCTATCATACAAATAAACATCACCAGAGAATATTAATTTTCCATTTTGCAAATCAATACCAGAACATGAACGAAAAACTGCAATTAAATAAGCAACCTGAACAGTAACTTGTATGGTTTTATTTAGCTAAATTCTCACGAACTACAATAAATACAATAAATGACAATAGGATTTGCTTAAAATTCAAAATTTTTATTACTCTCACGAACATGAATCCTGTGTAATTTTGGACGCAAGCAAAACCGTTTTAGCATAAACCATATGTACAATATCAAAATCCATGTAAACTAGAAATCGAATGAAACCCCGCTTTAAACCAATGCAGCAATTATGAAATATCCTATATAAATTTTCTCTGTGACGTCCCCAATAGTATATTCCAGTTTTTAGATTTTCCATGCCAAACCCAAGCAATGGGATGCATAAAAGACCCAAATATGTGTAAAAAACAACAACAAAATTCGTTTTCAAGGAAATCTTGTCAACAGCGGAAATTTGATTTCTTGCTGCCTTCACAGTCCCATTCCATGTTTTCAACCTGAACAGCCAGCCATTCCATAAGTCTACAAAGCCAGACTCAGACAACACTCGAAATTTTCTCAATAATATTTCAACTGACCACGGAATATTTCCGATCATCATGGTTCGATACAAGTGGCCAAACGAATCCGAACTAAAACTGAGCGTCTTATCGTTCGTCTTGCTTTTATCCAAAGCTAACCTCTCCTGTAAATCCAGATACGTGGAGTATGTAACATCATATCTGTCAACGTACGCGTTTTTCTCACATTTTAAGATGTTGTCTTTGTGAAAATCTTGGCGTAGCAATTCCTTCACGTCAGAAATACCGATAGTTTTGTGTTGAACAAAGTCCAACATCTTCGACGAGTGAAGGGACGGACATGTTAGATTATGATATGTTAACATGGATTCAAATTTGGTCATAAATAATCCCCTTTTATTATTTGGTTCAAACGGAAGCATTTCTAGTGAAATAGCTATAGCTGTCTCATAAATAAGACTGGAGTAAATTTTTAGGTTAGATTGAGCCAATTTGCAAAACGTGTCCACCACGATTGTAGACAAAGGAGCGGCAAGCATATCAATGTTTTTTCCCTGATAAGCGTAAGTTAGCACCACAGCGACCAACATCCACGTTCCACACATTAGCCTACATTTGTTGATGACATTGGTCGTTTGACATATTAGCACAACATAGGGAAATGTAAAATTGCTTAACGAAAACTGAATCAAGATTTTGTCTTTGTTTTTTAGTTTAGCGCGTAAACAGGTGAACAGTTGCATGGTTATACCACTTATCTTTGCACTCACAAGTATTGCCGTCCAGATGCTACCGTCNCTTAACGAAAACTGAATAAAGATTTTGTCTTTGTTTTTTAGTTTAGCGCGTAAACAGGTGAACAGTTGCATGGTTATACCACTTATCTTTGCACTCACAAGTATTGCCGTCCAGATGCTACCGTCGAATGCTGCGACATAGCCTCGTAACGACAGCCAACCAGATTTTTCATTTGGCAAGCAAGTTACAAAATACAAACTATCCTGTTGAAGGTCAAAATACATTTCAGACTGTAAAGGCTCGTAAATCACCTCCAACGAAGGAATTCCAGCTACTTCTAGCTCTATTGTAATGTAATGGATATCACGTTGGAATTTTTTCCAGACACAATACCAAGTAATGGTACGTCCAGGTTGTAAACGTGTTTCGGAATATTAGACAGGTGCCATTCGTTCACGGCGGTAAATATATTTTTTATTGGAAACCGTCCATGTAGAGCCCATGTTATTCCCAAGTTCAAATCAACGGAATAAGAAGCTAACTCTTTGAGAGTTTGGAAATAATTGGATGGGTAGTATTTGTAATTTGGGTAATGATTTTGGAACTGATGTACCATTGTCATGCAGTCAAACCATATATCATAGAATGTGATATTATTTCTGGGAATATCATCACCAGCGCATTTATATTTAAGCAGCTTGTAGCGAATATCCGAAGTGCGATATGGGTTGATTACGTACCTTTTCTTCACATAAGCTTTATCCGTTCCGTCAGCAGCTATCATAAAGACAAGCCTTGATAACCCGACTGTCCTCTCCGGGCGCTGGGTAAACAACCACTGGTTGTCCGTCATCAATAAAATACTTTTGCCGTAAGATTCTTGGTTCAAGCTTGTCCTCTCCCACATGGTGTGTATAAAAAAATGTCCAATTTTGGCCCGAAGCATTTGATTCAATTTTGATGTTTTGGATGCTACCCGATAGTCGGTAATTACATCGAGAACCACTGAAGGAATAGCGATTTTCGAGCCTTTTAAGCCTGATACTGTATAATAGGATTCAACAAGGCCCCAGTGTAGACAGGGTTCTGGATCAATTTAGACTTGCACGACGCAATTCAGTTTGGGAGGGGGTGGAGCCCTAAAGTGAAAGCCATAATGTTGCTTTGAAGACAATACAGCTCGTTGGTTGTTGCATTGAAGAAATCCTTTTTCATTTTGCCTTTGATTTTCAAGTCTGTACTTGACGTAAGATAAAATAACTGGGAAATCCAGCTTCCCCACCACAAACAGGGGATGCTCTGTGGAATTCTTATTAGCAAATAATTTCATGCTTAATCATATTATAATTAACCTTGCAATCTTTAAAAATATTAGAAATGACTTACTTCATACGACATTTCTATTGTATTCAAAATGAGCTGCACTGTACATTTTTGAAACAGTCCCAATTCACGATTTAATTCCAACAATCTACCGTAACTTGGAGAATTTGCCAAAATATATATAGATTGCAATCGTATTTAAGATACTAACTTGTTCCATATCTGCTTATGCCATAAGGACTGCATATAAATATCTAGTTAATCACATAAGAGCCCAGACTGATAATTCTTGAGTACATGAAACCCGGCTAGATCGATTAGGATACGCTATCTAATTTTATACGTTGCATACAAATTGTTATGTATTTATTACGAAACCACCAACTCTTTGCCATGTTACAGGCTTGTACCCTAAATAATAAAACCTTTACTCAAAGACCTGTCCGTGCTCCGTGTATCTTTATGAATTATTAAATTATTTACCTAATTTAAGTTAAAAGCTTTCCTGATGGAAGCTTATGTACTTGGTTTATTAAAATGGACTATCGATTCAACTTAACTCACAATATTACAGATTTCTAATTTGGAATACATTTTGACAACCAAGCAACTAGTAAAAACTGTAAACCACTTGAAAAAGCCGTGACCACGGAAATTCAAATATTGTATCCATGATAATCCAGAAACAACAATGTGGATGACTCCAATTACACAGTAAGGGATGTATATGGGCAACGTTCTATCTGATCGATTTTAAACTAAATTTTAAATAGCTGTCAAACTCAATAAGTTTAGTTGGCTCTTTGTAAGTATTAAATGACCTTTCTAATGGGGGTATCTGTTTTTCGCTAGCTTTAACGGGTAAGAAGTTATGCAGGCAGAAACATCAAAAAGTAGCGAAATCAGGCACATTTTTACATAAAAGTTCCTATAATTTAAAAACGCGGAAAATTCATTAGGTTCGCGGATGTCCACTTAAATAAGCAACTTGTTTAGCACCGAATAGGGCAAAGATTGGCTAATGACTCGCCCGCACTAGCGATTTTGAGCGATTTGAAACTTTAATTTTTTAAAATCGCATATTACAAATATTGCTCCAAATGCAAAACAAAGATACAATATTTTCCAAATTGGAAGGATTTTGCGTTAAATAGTATAAATAAACGTAAATATGCTAATATTTTGAAATAAGTTTGCATTTAGAGCAAAATTTGTAAAATGCGATTTTGAAAATTAAAAGTTTTAAATCGCTCAAAGTCGCAAGTGCTGGCGTGTCATTAGCCAATCTTTGAACTAATTGGGGCGGGGCTCAAAGAGTTGCTTATTTTAGTGGACTTCCGTGATCCTAATGACTTTTCTGCGTTGGTTAATTACATGAACTTTTATGTAAAAATGTGCCTGATTTCGCTACTTTTTTACGTTTCTGCCTTCATAACTTCTTAACCGTTAAAGCTAACGAAAAACAGATACCCCCATTAGAAAGGCCATTTAATACTTGATAAGGGCCAACTAAACTTATTGAGTTTGAAAGCTATTTAAAATTTAGTTTAAAATCGATCAGATAGAACGTTGCCCATATACATCCCTTACTGTGCAATTATGTATATGATTTCCAACCAAATTATTTCCCCCTTTAAACTCATTCTCTTAGCGGTTCAATCGGCAGACTGTGTTAAAAGCATTTTGCAATTTATTCAGCAATCGAAAAAAACCTTTGCATAAGCTTTTAGATTATCAGACAATTTATATAAAATGGGGATATATTTTTATGGCGAAAAATCATGATATAAAATTTTTAGTATCCAATCGGTAGTCCATGCACAAAGCGATACTTGTAATATATAAAAAGGGAGTGAGCAAAACATATATATTATGTAACACCGCAATACTAAATGTTACATCAGCACCAGAATAATGCAATACCTTGTTTTTAAGTAATATGTACATGCATAAATAATAAGAAACTATCAGAAAACACGAAACATGGAAAGTATTTAGGGTA
>JAHZNG010003193.1:0-11528 GCA_027744375.1 Orchesellides sinensis
AATTTTAAAATTTTTGTAGAAGCCAAGTAAGTCTACTTCCTGAAAAATCTGCAATAAACGTTTAAAAATGTATATATACTGATTTATACACAATTAAAATATATATGTTTTGTTTAAACTTACGTTGCTTATCAATATCTGACGCATACTTTTAGCTTGGAAATTATATGTTTTTAGTTTTGATAGTAGTATTCAATATCTCTTTGTGTGGAATCTTGTGTGAAATTTTTCTCTGGCAGCGATGTATAAATAACTTGAAAATTTCAGGATTGGATAGCTCAATAGAAGCTTCAACTTGATAGAATTTTGTGAAATTGATTACCTGTGTGATAATATATATGTCTGCAATATTTTTGTACACGTCATTACGAGAGATGATGTTCACAATAAGTGGCCGGAGCAACAGGTGCATATAAAAAACTCCTTTCTTCATTCCGTTCAACGCATGTTAAATATACAATAGCTAGGATGACGACGATGATGATATGAGTACGTACATGCCAACAAAAACAACCTGTTCCAATATATTCTTAGCGTATTTGATACGCAGTGATAGGAAAAGTTCACCTTGACAGACTACTGGACAACACATTGTTATATTTATCCCCGCAAGCAGGTAGTTGTTTTCATAAAAACTTCTACAATGAATTCTGTAATACAATCTACCTCGGCCTCGCTGTGCATCTGCAGTGTACATTAATGCAAGAGTATTTAGCTCATCCATAAGTAGCAAGAGGAGTGAGGTGTAGATGTATGCATCGCGTAATGCTAAATCCTCATCACCACCGCAGATGGATTTATAGCCACTGCAGTAAAAGAATTTCTTCATTGACAATGTACACTATTACTATTAAAGGGTAGCACATGCCAATGCAACTTGCGCGAGATACAACTTGCTTGCTTAGGTTACTTTTAACACACATAATTTTTAAAAATATAAGTTGCTGCAGTTTCATAATTTTATTGCAAACAACTAATTTTTGATTTTCCTCCACAGCCATCGGTTCAACTTCCTCCTCAAACCAATTTGGCTCAGGCTTCCCACCTTCAACTAAATGTAAACTTCACTTTTCAGCTTGAAAATAAGCTTTGAGATTGGGACCAACCTCATAAAAATGACATACCAAACAATGAAACTCCAAGTTGGCAAGTCTAATAAACTTCATATTACAATTGGTAAAGTTACAGCAAAGATCACTACGTTCTAAATCCGCTTAGCGGCATTCCCGCAGTAGCAGTTGTTTTATCACAAAGTGCACCAGTTCAGAAGTAGTTTAAACTGGAAAAAACGTTCTGAATAGCTGAAACGGATGGTGACTAACACGGTGATGCCGATGCTTGAATTACGTTTCAAACTATTTATTACAAAAGCCCAATTAAATTTTGCATGGATTACTTTCGCTTTCAATTTATCATTCTTGGGTTTTTTACACTTTTTACTTCCTCTTCAGCTCATAATTACACCCAGATAAATCAGCTTTGGCCTCAGGGCTTCCTTCTCGAAGAATTTATTTCAATTGACGTCTTAACCACTTAAAATGAATTTCCAGCATATGACGCTCAGCCAGTAATTTGCATATGAACGGTTTCTGCTTTCTTTCACAAAAATAACAAGAGAAGCTTTCTTCCTGCTAATTAAATTTATTGAATAACTCAGCAATACCGTCTTCAATCTCATCGTCTTTTATACTGGAATCTCTGCAACTGGACGATGTTTCATAACTTAATGCCGTCTCAAGGAGTCAGCAACTGGAAATCGTTTGGATGTACTAATAAATTGTATCGACCACCTGAAATATATTAGTTGCAATATGAAACACATCATGAGTCGCCCCTATAAAATTCGTATACTTTTTTACCCTGCGCTGCAACAATGAAATTTACATACGCAATAAAGATTTTAATCCCTTGTATATTAAATCCCGGAAACGTTTTGAGCAATATGGACACCTTAATACCTTTTCTTTAGAGTGCGTCAATAAATGTACTACTTTTCTAGACACTGTACATATGTGGCGGTCCTGTGGAATATCTAAGTCTACTTCCACAGATTTTCTATTATTTATTAAAACATATTGTATTAATGATTCATATAAAACTCAGTCAAAATTTCCACTGATTCTAAGTGTTCACGATTACCAGTTAAATATTGCTTCAGTTGGACCTTTAGCTTCATAAAGTGAACCTGAATCATGTGCCCTTCCAGCTGACCCCTCTGGTATCTACTGGATTCTTTATTACAATAACTACAAATATAGTTTCCATCATTAGACCGAGCCAGATTTCCAAACAGCATTTTAATCCCAGTTTCAAATTGTACGTCAGTGATAGTTTTACAGTTTACATCTTTTGTGCAATCTGCAAAAATCCTTGAGTGAGCTGTGTTTGGAAAGCGTGTGCGTTTTCAGGTTACATTCAGACCGGAATTTATGTGAGCAGTGGGAGCATTTAAATGGCCTTTCCCCAGTGGGGGTTGTCGTTTTTATGACCAGTCCACTTATAGTCATTAATTTATCACACACTTTACATTTTTTATACACAACTTTTCTCCTGTTTTGACGTTTTTCCTTGGCAGTTTTATTTTTGTGTTTCTTTGGAATGCTCAGTAATTTCCAGTGGATCTTGAACCATCCTGTTGTCCTCATCTGACAAATGATTGTTATAAATAATCCTTGCTCCAGTTTGAGATGTTGTCTTCATGTCCGCCTGGGAAGATTAATAATGTATAATGTGTTTTGGATAAGCAAGTAATTTATTCAACATTAATTTAATTAACATGTCCTAAGTTTTAGTATATTCTTCATCGGTTACTGACATTATTTCGTCAGTTCAGTCAACACTTTGTTGAGTTAGTCTGTTCTCATCATATTTGCTCAGTCGTTTCAACTCCACTTTTGGAAATGTCGCAACCCCGCGTAAGGAACCTAAAACAATCAGATGGAACTCAGAATTGAATCTAAAAACCATTTTAAAACTAAAATCAATCTATTAATATTGCTCACTCTGTTGCAGCAATTCCTTCCACATGTGTTCCACCACCGTTCCTTTCATTGAGTCTACGGGATTATTGCTAGTCAACAGTTGGCGTCACTGTTTCACACGATCTGCTTCATTTTCACCATCACTCATCAACTCGTAAATTGCTTTTACACTAGCATTTACCTTTAGACGTACTAGCTCCAATTCATAAAATAATTTATTAAATTTGGCCAATAATGAACAACAATCTTTGCACACAATAACCATTAATTTTGTTTCCTGCTCTGCGGAATGTTGCCTTTGTAAAAAATTTAAATTAGTAAAAACTTTACAAAATCCAGTTTTAAAAAGCGAGACAGATTACTAATGGAATGCGGATCTTTCTCGACGTCTTCCTTATCCCTCTCGGCAAATGTATTTTTTAAGCAGAGGAAAGACCCAGATTTGGTGTCAATCGATTTTTTTAAATGCTTTCAAAAGGGTATATTTTTTTACACAACAAGCCATAGTTTTACAAAAAACACTAACAGGAATTTCGATGCCAAAAAGTGTTACGAAATACCGCAAATATTTGTTGTAGGCTAAAATGAGTTTATTCTTTACCAGAAAAAATTATGCCCCTCAATATAATTTTGTAACAAAAATGTTTTTCATTTCTCATCCTCCTCTTCAACTTGCCCCTCCATTACGTGTGGCTCACTCTTAACATCTCCACCTTCGACAGATTGTAAACCACATATTCCATCTTGACAAAAATCTTTAAGCTTTGCAACCACCTCATCAAAATGGGAGATCAAAACATGAAATTCCAGGTGGGCACCTCTTATAAACTTTAGTTTACACTTGGGAAAGTTACATTGAAAATCACTGAGCTTATCATCGGCCTTGCGGTATTCACTCCGTAGCACTTGTTTTATCACAGAGTGAACCTGGTCTGATGTAGCACCAACTGGAAAATACTTTTTAAACAGTTCAAACCGATGGTGACTCACAAGATGACGCCTATGCTGATATTTAGTTTCAAACTGCTTATCACAATGGTCACAATTCAACTTAACAAGTCTCACTTTCTCTTTATATTTATCATTGTTGGCCTTTTTACACTTTTTGTGCTTTCTCTTCAGTCCAGAAGTATCCCCAGATAAATTAGCTTTCCCCTCAGGGCTTCCTCCTTGAAGAATTTGTTTTAATTGACAACTAAGCTCCTTAAAATGACGTTCCATCATATGACGCTCAGCCAATAACCTGCATTTGAACGGCTTTCTACTGCAAAAATAACAAGAGTAGCTTTCTTCCGTATCATCCGACTGCTGCTCCTGCTGATTGAATTTATTAAAGAGTTGTTTAATGCCATTTTCAAACTCATCTTGAGAATTTACATTAGAATTTTTGCAACTGGCAAAAACAATTGGACGATGCCTCATAAGTTTGTGGCGTCGCAAGGAGTCAACAAGTCGAAAGCGTTGTGGACAGTGTGGACATTGCAATGGTTTTTCTGGAGCATGGAGTAGTAAATGCCTGTTGTAGTTTCTTCTCAGAACAACTTTTCGGCAAACGTGACACTTGCGGTGATGCATTGGTATTTCTTCTTTTTCTGCCGTAGGCTTTCTATAAACTAATAAAAAATTGGGATAGCATTAAATAACGCATTTAAATTATTTTAAACTTATTCAGCTAAATTTATTTTCTACTAACCACGTATATTTTCCCTCAACTGAGCCTTCAACTTTTCCAAATGCACCCGAATCATATGAACCTCCAGGTCATTCCGTAGGTTTTTAGTGTATGCCTTTTTACAATACCTACACTCATAACCTCCATCACTAGACGCAGGGTGATTCTCAAATAGCAGAGCAACGCTATCTTCAAATTGTTCATCTGGAATTGATTGGCCGTCGTCGCCTTTTCTACAGTTCGCAAAAACCACCGGACGGTGTTTGCACATGGTATGCTTTTCCAGGTTGCATTTAGCTCGGAAAGATTGGGAGCAGTGGTCGATAGGGATCGCTGCTGCCATTTTTACACCGTTGTTTCCGTCCGTTATTATTTTGCTTCTTTGGAGATTCATCAGTCTCGTTTCCAATTTCCAGAAGGATCTTTGTCCATCTTATTCTCCTCACATGATATATTGTCATCCTCCTCTAATGGCATGTTATCGTCCTCCTCAGACGAAATGTTATTATCTTCGCTCCAGTTTGAGGCAACTAAGACAATAATATTTGTTAATATTTCGGTAAATTATCCAATTAAAATAAATTCTATAAGATATTTCACCTTCTGCATCGTTATCTGATATCAGTTCTTCAGAATCCTCGTTAATTTTAGCTTGAGCCAAACTGCTTTCCTCTTCTCTGCTCAATCGTTCCAATTTCACTTTTGGGAATGATGTAGTCACCCGATTGGAACCTTTAAAAATACCAAAAATCTAGTATAATAGTAAGTATATTAGTAATTTATGTATGCAACTAATATACTCACATTTTTGCAACATTTTTTTCCAAAGGTCCTCCACCACCGCTCCAGTCATTAGCTCTACAATCAGCTGCTGGCACTCCTCCAAACGATCCCCCTCACTCATCCCACCAGTCATGAGTTGATATATTGCCTCCACATTCGCATTCAACTTGAGGCTTATTAGCTCCAGGTTGTAAAACAAATTATCAAATTTAGTTAACACAGATTCACAATCTTTGCACGCAATAATCATCAGTTCAGTCGCCCGGTGGGAGTATTGGTTTAAATTCAAATTATTTAAAAAGTTTGCAAAGTCCAGTTTTAGATAGCGAGACACATTTAAAATAGAGTGTACAATTATTTCATCATTATCACCCTTACTGGGAGAAAGATCGGTTTTTAAACATAAAAAACAGGTTGATTTTGTATCAACCAAAAACTTTTGTCGGCTTTTCATTTTAATGGTTACAAAATAAATCCAATTATTTCAAAGGAGCAAAAATCTCACAATTTAAGACACATGCAAAGTTCTATGCTTCCAATAATATTACAGAAATAAATAAATTTTTAATACTTTGTCGGGTGTAAACATTAAGAATCCAACTCGGATGAAGACAAATCTATAGCGTGTGAAGGAATAAGCGGAGGTGACTTTAGGTATGTGAATAACTCATGCAATGTAAATCAAATGTTTACCCTACCATGTATGTTAAAACCCGCATACTGCTGTGTTGTAGTAGTAAAAACACTACTCTTAAGTAATGCAATGTATCCCACCAGCACAAACCAAGTGCTAATACAGCCAAATACCTTTGTATAAGTAAACCGATGTAGCTTTGAAGGTGCATTAGTTAGACTTTCGTTCAAGCGCGAGATACAAGTTGCCTTTGGATATTACATGTGGGATATCACTTACACTGGCTTAATATATATAAGATCCATTAGTTGTTTTGTTACATAATATTATGAAAAATTAATGAAGAATTTTTGATGTACTGTAATTCCTAATACGTACGGATAAATCCTACTAGTTTTAACAATAACTACCAGTAAATTTACTTTCCAATTGATAAGCTCAAATGGCTTCTTCTAATATGTACGATAAGCAATATAAAATATTACATTTACTACACTAGATTCGATTTTAAAATTGTAATATGCAAGTACAGTACAGTCTTCTGGTGAAGAAATCTTTGAGCCACGATGCAATTTATATACTTCGTATATATATAAAACTAGTTTTATTTAAGCAAACAAATTCACCATATAGTTAAAAAATTTATTATTTAACATAACACTGTCGCACAGCAGCTTTAATGTTTCAACAAGGCTACACTTTTGTTTATGCTATATTAAATAACGGAAATGGTAGTATAAATTTTGATCATTTTTCAATACATTACTTTTAAAAAATAATTTGGTCAGTTAACCGAAATTTATTTGTTGGCTCCGTTCTCAAACTCAAAGTGGTAGACCAAACATGCCCAAATATTTTTATTCTACCTCTTCCTCCTTTTTAACAATCTCTCGCTTAATCA
The DNA here is from genome assembly GCA_027744375.1 of Orchesellides sinensis. NCBI lineage: Eukaryota > Metazoa > Arthropoda > Collembola > Entomobryomorpha > Orchesellidae > Orchesellides > Orchesellides sinensis. Next base: position 6,972 of record JAHZNG010003193.1, read on the forward strand.
GATCATCTTCCAACTCCAGTTCATCTGTCTGAGCCCCTTCACCCTCAATTGATTGCAGACTACATGTTCCACCTTGGAAATAATTTTTGAGCTTGGGAACCACCTCAGTGAAATGAGCTACCAAAACATGAAACTCCAGGTGGGCAACCCTAATAAACTTTAGTTTACAATTGGGAAAGTTACATTGAAAATCACTCCGTTTCACATCCGCCTGGCGACATTCTTTCTGTGGTACTTGTTTTATCACTGAGTGCACCTGCTCAGTTGTAGCACCCACTGGAAAATACTTTCTAAACAGTTTAAACCGATGGTAATTTACAAGGTGAAGCCTGTGCTTGTATTGAGTATCAAACTGGTTGTCGCAATGGGCACAATTAAACTTGACCCGCCTCACTTTGTCTTTCCATTTATCCTTTTTATACTTGGTTTGCTTCCTTTTATCCTGATCCTGAACTAAAGTAGTTTTTATGTCTGGGCTCCCACCACGCAAGATTTCCTTTAATTGAGAGCACAGCAGTTTATAATGAACTTCTATCATATGATACTCCGCCTTAAATCTGCTACCGAACGGTTTCCTATTGCAAAAATTACAATAATAGCTATCTCCTTTAGTAAACGGCTGCCCATTATATTTCTCAAATAATCGGGTAATGCCATTTTTAAACTGGTCATCTGTTGTCTTGGTATCTCTGCAATCTTTAAAAACAATGTCACGATGCTTCATCATCGTATGCCATCTCAGGTAGCCTCCTATTTTAAAGCGTTCAGGGCAATGTGGACATTGCATAGGCTTTTCTCCAGTGTGTGTCATTAAATGCGTCTTGTAATGTTTTCGGTACACCACTTTTCCGCAAACGTGACATTTCCGGCGATGTATTGGAATTTCTTTTCTGACTGAAACAACCTTACCACATAGATTATGTTTTAGCTGTTCTTTCAGCTTCTCAAAATGAACACGAATCATGTGACCCTCCAGGTCATTCCTGTGGCATACTCTGTACTCTTTGCTGCAATACTTGCATACATAACCTCCACTACTAGACCTAGATGGGTTTTCAAACAGCAAGTTAACACCGGCTTCAAATTGCTCATCTAGAATATATTTTCCATTCTCATCTTTTCTGCAATCTTCAAAAACGACTGAGCGGTGTTTGGAAAGTGTGTGCTTCTTCAGGTTGCATTTAGATCGGAACCGTTGTGAGCAGTGGGTGCATTTAAACGGCATTTCTCCAGTGTGCGTCCTCATGTGTATCTCCAGTCCTCTTATACTCAAGGTTTTACCACACACTTTGCACTTTGGGTAAACAACTCTGCTCCCATTTTTACACCGTGGCTTCCAAGATTTAGTATTGTCTTTCTTTGGAGATCCATTAGTCTCGTTTTCAATATCTAATGGATCCTGGTTCATTTCATCCTCCTCACAAGATATGTTATCACCCGCCACCAATGGTATGTAATCGCCCTCCTCTGGTGATTCGTTATCATTTTCACTCCAGTTGGAGGAAACTAAAATAATATTAATATGTTAATATGCAACTAAACCATTTAATTTAAATTAAATTAATAAAATGATTCACCTTTTTCACTATTTTCTGATATCATCAGTTCCACAGAAGCCTCGCCATTCATACTATAAGTCAGCCAGCCTTTATCCTCCGTTTTCAATCGCTCCAACTCAACTTTAGGAAATGACGTTAATACTCGATGGGAACCTTTGGAAGTACCAAAAATTAATAGATTAATATGAAAAATGAAATTAATTTGTGCTAAAAATACTCACATTTTTGTAGCAATTTATTCCAAATGAGCTCCACTACCTCTTCAGTGATAACGTCCCCAAGATTATTCTCAGTCCCCAGTTGCCGGAACTCTTCCATCCGATCCGCATCACTTTTTCCACCTATCAACAACTTGTAAATTGTCTCCACATTGGCATTTAACTTGAGCCGTACTATTTCCAGCTCGTGAAACAAAGTGTCAAATTTGGTTAACACTGAACAACATTGCTTACATACCACAACGGTCAAATCCATTTCTTGGTCAGAGTTTTGTTGTAAATTCAAATGACTTATAAAGTTTGTAAAGTCAAGTTTTAGGTAGCGAGACACATTCATCATAGAATGTACTCTTTTTTCATCGTTTTCATTACTATGTGGAGAAATGTCAGTTTTTAAACACAAAAAACAGGTTGACTTCGTGTCAACCAAAAATGTATGCCAGCTTTTCATTTAAATTTTTTACAAATGTATTCAATTATTTTNCAAAAATGTATGCCAGCTTTTCATTTAAATTTTTTACAAATGTATTCAATTATTTTTAAAGAACAAAAATTGCGTAGTTTAAGGTACACTCAAAGCGATCGCTTATTGTTCACAATTCGCTGTTTGCAATACTGTTACTGTTAAAACTCTCATTTAAAATGCTTTATCAAGTGTAATCAACAACAATTTTACGCCGAAAAGCACAAGTCTGTAACGTGTGAAAGAATAAGAGTAGGTGACGGTTGACGGTGTAGGTGAACACCTTTTGCAAAGTAAATCATCTGTTTACCTTTCCATTCTCATGTTACAGCATGCATTGCATACCATCGTGTTGTTGTGGTAAGAAAAATAATGCTAGATTTAGACAAACCGTCATCTTCCTTTCACGATCGCTTCACTTGCTGCGCTGATCATTCGTTGATATTTAATCTTACTTTGATGATCATTTCCTCTTACTGTGCTTAAAAAATACACAGAAACACAAATCATATATTTTCTGTGCAACATGCATGCAAAAATTCTAGTCGGCGTCAGACCGACTCAAAAATGCATATTGCTGCATGCATATACATTGTCACTTTGTGCTTGCTGCGCTCAAAGGTAGAACCGAGCTCTACTTGTTTTGACGAGTGAAGAGCCAAGCAAAGGGGACGCGAAAGATGCATACGCAGCAAGTGATAGTGAAGTAATAATCTTACTTTGATGATCATTTCCTCTTACTGTGCTTAAAAAATACACAGAAACACAAATCATATATTTTCTGTGCAACATGCATGCAACCGAACTCTACTTGTTTTGACGAGTGAAGAGCCAAGCAAAGGGGACGCGAAAGATGCATACGCAGCAAGTGAAAGTGAAGTAGTCGGGACGTGAAGTATGACGTAAAGCAAGTATGCCTGCCTTTCCTCACAGCATCACGGCAGTATGGACGGGAAAAACGCAAGCATAATTGTAGCATAATGCATTAAAACATGCCCTATGTTTGTTTCGGCGTGAGGTTAGAAAGCTTTCTCCATGATAATATGTAGTATTCAGTATGCATATTATAAGATTTGTACATATAAAAGTGAGGTGTGTTTAGGTAGCGCGTATTGGTGGAGATCTTGAAACTAAGAGCTAATTGTATGCTCATTACAATCCTGATTACATCAGAGCTTGAATGGTATGCAAAAGACAAAAAATTTGAAAGACTAAAATGTTAAGGTAGGGTCAAAGTTGAGGCTTTCGCCATGTTAGTATATGAAAGGGTGTATGAGAAACGTAAGCTTTTAGTTTTTATGCAGGTATTTCTAGGGATCTATAAGAGTTAATGAACGAAAGTAGTTTTAAGTTAGCAATTAGGTTATGAGGAACAGTTTAATGGTAGCCTCGTCCAAAATAGGTTTCAGGAACCTGGTTTAAAGTGAACTTCAATTAGTGAGAATTTGTATGTATGATAGGTTGTCTCAGGTTAAAGTCAGCAGGCGCGGGCGGGCGCAGGCGGAAGGTTTTGAAAAAATACTCACCTCTACTGTTCTGCTTGTTATCTAGTCTCAGTGCGTGTGTTTGGAAGCATTGTGCTTCACTTGCGATTCTGACTTGGTCAGGATCATTGCTTTTCTCTGGGATCAGCAATTTTTGTAAGTACCATATTTTAGAAAATTCCTTTTGCGCTATAATGGGCATTTGTTTTAATTAATAAATAGCTAATTAGATTTAACAATCGTAGTTTTTTCTGGTTTTCATTTATTTAACTAGCCTGAAAGAATAGGCAAAATTTTACCTGAAAGAATAGGTCTTTTCGGCTGACTTGAATAGCCACCACCCTAAAAGTAGGTTCCATATACTGACGTATATAACCAATCCTGGTATCTTACAACCACTGGAATTTTGAAACCTACCCTGAGCTATCGACATTTGTAGCGTAGCTGTAGCACCAATGTTTGTGCAATGTATTTTGTGGTGATGCCATGTATCCCAACAGCATTCATAGTACTACTCTGCAGGTAGATACCGTTATAAAAACGATCTTTTAGATTAAAATGATTCTATTTAATAAAAATTGGTTGCGATTGGTAGACTGCTGCAACACAGCAGGTGCATGTGGATGAGCATTGTATTTTAGCTAGGGTATCTTCCATCAGTCAAATCGCGCGAGACATAAATTTTTTCTACTGTACATGCCGGAAAATCTCTAGCACATTTACATTTATGTACAATCAAATTAAATATATGCCATGCATCGTTTAATCTGTCTGGGGATGTAGGAACATTACATAATTTGTTAACTCTACATGCTCAAAACCATACATACAAG